>JBAJNP010001692.1:0-57261 GCA_036877545.1 Yasuhikotakia modesta
CTTATGCAGCAGTTATTTTTGCCTGATCAAAAACACAACAAATTTGCTAAATCAGTTGGCATCATTCTAAAGCAAAGTGTTACTGCATGATAAGTTCATTAAGTTTTATCAGTATGCATCTTTGAATTCAAGGATTTATCTGTGTCTCTTCACAGAGGAGAAAGATCAAACCTTGGGTCCCTCTCCTGGAAACAAATCGATTGGTCCACCAGGAACGCAAACATCCACTCGCAGGGCATCAAAGTCCTTCCCTACCACAAAGTTTCCAATCTGATCGTCCAATGAGAGGGCTTTAGGGAGTGAAAAAACAGCCAATCAGGTTTCTAGCCTGAACTAGCTTTTTAAATGTTAGCAACTGAACATGTTGGTGCCAATGAGCTGTGCAGAAACTCACCCTCACTACCACCAAGGGTAGCCAGTCTGAAAACCTCCTCAAAGGTAAGAGTCTGATGCTCAGGGTCCAGGATGGTCAAGGCTTTGGACGTATCCAGGGCTCTTCGTATGGCGTCTAGTATGGATGGGCAGTAACCTCCTGCTACGTCTACAGAGCAAACCATACAATGGAAAAATCAATACACACTAGAAAAGCTGATGTCAATTTTAACTGCGTGAATCCAGTTACAGTTACTGATTTTGTCTAGCATGGTTTAAGCAGGAAATGTTAAGCACTAATAAACATTTAGTCTAAAATTGTACCCAACAGATTAAGCAATTAATAATTACTCTAAGCTTACAGTTGAACTCTAATGTGTCATGTACTCAAGTTTTGTTCATTTTTGACAAGTTACATATTGCAACTTTGAAATGCAAAAAATCTCACCTGTCCCCAAACCAATTTTCACTTTGTGATTTAAAACATTGCGTACATTCAGCATCCCACTGCAAATCCTGCGAGGCCATAAAACACAGTAAAAATAATTTAATT
This sequence comes from Yasuhikotakia modesta, assembly GCA_036877545.1. NCBI lineage: Eukaryota > Metazoa > Chordata > Actinopteri > Cypriniformes > Botiidae > Yasuhikotakia > Yasuhikotakia modesta. The sequence goes on from JBAJNP010001692.1 coordinate 926, forward strand.
ATTATTATAATACTTTAGAATTAACTGGAGGGCTGATAATCTAATAATCAAATGCGATCTGTAGGGAAATCTAGAGAGACCCACGAAATGTTACTGTTGGGACAGTGAGAAATTGCAGATCCTCTTTCATGAAAGATCTTCAGTTCTTCATCAGTTAGGTAACAGCCATGAGCCATTACAGTCTGAAATGAGAGCGTTAGTATTGTTAACATCATCATCATCACTATACGGTCTTCTACTGTACTGATATGTTTTTAGATCTGAACAACCAGGAATGAAGAGATAAAACTAAGCTTTATGAAGACAACTGAAATAGAAACACAATAACGGAAAACACAGCCTTTTGTAATAGAAACAGATTCATAATTCTTAATGTTTATTTTAAAAAATCTGACAAGCACAATGTGATGTCTGTGTAAAAGGAAGTGTAGTTGTAATTATTTATTTTGTATAGTTTTAGAAGAAATCTCTACAACTCAAACTGAGCTCAGATTTGCCAAGTCCATAATCATAAGCCAATATTACTTATTATTGCCTATTATTTATTAAATATTTTAAAATGAACCTAAAATGTCTATTCAAACCATGACTACTCTCTATTAATTTCTATTTCTATATTAATCTCTATTAATTTCCTAAGTAAGAGTTAGTATTTGCTTAAAAAGAGCCTCTTATTTCCAGAGTCCATAAATGCTCTGACAAATGACAATACCCCTCACTGTACTCCAATTTAACATTCATATCATAGAGCGCATGACTCTTCTTTTTTCCTTCTTTCAGAACTTTATTTATTCCTAGAGGCATAAAAGTCCAGTTCCTTACATCCAAAGAGCTAATGTGAACAGATTTTCAATAACAACACGTTGCTTTATTTGTTTCTTGTTACTTGAGGTTTGTTTGTTTGGTACTTTTTTTAAATGCATTGCGTTAGTGGCGCAAATACTTGTGGGTTTGATTTCCAGGGAACACACATAGTGATTAAGCATACAGCCTAAATGCACTGTAAAGTTTCATTGGGTAAAGTTGCCAAATGCATAAATATAAATGTAAATACTTCACACAGCTTTCTTTCCCAGAGTGGTCCCTTTAAGGAAAATAATTTCTCCAGTAATAAATAGTTTTTTATTAAGTATTTTATAAATAAATTAAAAAGAATGTGTGTAGAAAACTAGTATGCATTAGCCTCATTACAGCATTAAAATGTCTCTCACCTGAGAGAATGAGTTACTTATGATTATTTATGTTGAATGTTTATTGCAGCTGTATGAAGCTCAACGGATCTATAGATCAAAGTGAGATCAGCTGTAGAGCATCACTCACCTTATCTGTGAGCAGGTTGTGTTTGAGGTAAACATCAGTGTAGGACTTGCAGTCTGGAAACAGTTTCTTCACAAGCTCCACCTCCTGTTTGTTCTCACTGATGTGACTCTGAGGGTTTGAGAAAACATGTATTTTTCAGTGCTAGCATTTCTGTTTTCTAGATTGATACATTGTCTCACCCACTACACAAATATTTCATGTCAGTACATTTCCATTTATGTATAGCACATACTTATTTACAAGGTGAGGATATATCATGTGGTACAATAACATTAAAAATGCTGTACAAAGTGACAGAGTTTAAAGAGTTACAGTAATTAAGTTACAAAGTTCGAAAGCGTATAACTTTTATAGCTGTTCAGTATCACAGCATTGAACTGTGAGCATAGGTTTACATATCTGTATTTATATCTATTATATATGTGTGTGTGCATGTGTGTGTATTTATTCTTTAACACGTAAATGTAATTTTTGTATTTCATCATTGCCCATGACATCCACTTTAAAGAGATTCAGAAAACATTCAGAGCTGAAAGTCTTTACTATAATGAGCACTGCGGCTGTACACCATTTAAACACTCTTATGTTTCAGTCCTCTGTCATGTAAAGAATAACATAATCTCTAGGCTGTTAATTGCATGTTGTTCAGCTTTTGTAAATTTCTGGTGTATAAGGTTAATGTTACCTGAATGTGAAGCTTGTTGTTATTGGCGATTTCACCCAATTGGCTGAGCAGAGACGCAGAACAGGAGGGAGCGAATCGAGGAGTGACCACAGGCTTAACATTCGGGTACTAAAACAGTTTACACTTTGAATTATTATATAAATAATTATATAAATCAAGTTCATTGTTATTATGACAGAGGAATACATTTTAGTGAGACTAACATGTGTTTTAATGTAAGCCTTTAAATGATTATTACAAAGAACTGATTGTGAGCGTAGATATCAAGAAAACATGTCATTTATCTCAGATATTAGAAACATTTTATTTACCTCCTTTTTCAGAAGCTCTATGATGAAACTGCAAAAAAACAAGAGCAAACAGAGTCTTCAAAAATCTTCAAAATGTTAATTCAGTTGCTATTAATCTATGTAGTGCTTTTCACCATAAATATTGTTCCCCCAAAAAAGATTACATTAGAGTTATATCAGATCAGATTAGATTGAATATAGAAAAATAACTGAGTTTACATAACAGGAAAAACACCAGTAGCCAATGTTTATTATATATAATTTTTTAAGACAGTAGATTCACACTGTATTGTTCACCTTGTACATCTTATGCACAAACTCACCGATCTGTCTCCACCTTACATTGGCCTGAGTTTTCTTTGTACTGCGGATGCGCAGAATTACAGTCCATGCAAACTTTGCCCACTAAAGCTCTCTGGCCAAACCTATCTGGTATAAAACAACCGGTATTACGTTAGATAATGTTATATACAGTGAAAGAGATGATGATTCTTTTATCAAATTTTGTCAAGACAGATTCTAAAGCACTTTATTTGTCTAGTTTATTATGTAATATGAAGAAGGCAAACAAAAACGCATATAGTTACTCAACAGATTTTCAGGAACAACAGACAAGACAAGATAACATAATGTGAGACAAACTCCAAAGGTTGTGTGTGTCAAAGGAGAAAATCTGTGTGTGTGTGTGTATGTGTGTGTGTGTGTGTGTTTTACCTGCAAGCTCTCCAAGCAGAAGAGAGGCATCAGTGTGAATGGTGGCAAAATAACAAGCGGTTGTGGTTCCGTTTTTTAAAGTTCGTCTCTAGATTCACACAGTCAAGCACAAAACAGATCAAGTCAAATTAACTTGACTGTTAGGTAAATTACTTACATTACATTTTTTAACCTTTGCTTTCATTCAAGTCATTTACATTTGTACATCTGACAGTTGCTTTTATCTAGAACAAAGCTTTGCATTTAATAATCTGACAGAGGCTTTTATTCAAAGCAACTGGCAGTGAATTTTCGGTTTACATTTTAATTAGTACTCGTGTTCCCAGAACCCAAAACCTTTGCACTGCTAAAATACTGCTCTACCGGTTGAGCTACAGGAACAGCAATTAAACTTTGGTACAATAAGTTGCCTGTTCTACCAGTTGAGCTGTACATTAAAACCAGTTTCTGCCTAATGATTTGCAAACTCACCACCACTTTGGTGTAGACATTGTTGGCAAAGTCCAGGTCTGTATACTGGGCTTCCACTGGGAATGTGTAAGTGTTCAACCACTCCAGTAAAGGCAGATCTAAGGCGGTTCCTGTGTAGCTGTACTGTGATGCATGGATGTGTGTATCTACCATCCCTGGCATGAAAAACTCACTGCAGGGCAATAAATCAAACTGACAACGTGAGACTCATAGATTTGGAAAGACTTCAACTTTGCTGTCACTGTATCCACCCTTGTAATAATTCTATGTAAGACTGACTGAATATATACAATTCACTTACTGTTGCCCAAGCGTTTGAATGTCTGATGTGTCGAAAGCCCATCTTTCCGAAAGGCTGAGCAATTCTGAGTCTTTTGCAATAAATGCGATCTGGTGATAAGAAGAATTCAACACAATAACTAACAAACTATTAACATCTAAACACCAAGCAACAAACATATATATGACACATGGATGTGGTTAGGATAGTCCTTTAAAACATGAGACGATTGTAATAAAACGTATCACCAAACCTTTCCCCCATCATCGACTCCTAAGACACAGTCCTGTAGTATTTCTACGGCTGCGCTTGGCGTGGAGTGCACGAATGTTCCGCTGAAGACGTGCGCAATGCGCATGTTTGCGTCGCTCCGGCTCATGGGTTCAGACTTCAGATAACTCAGTTCACTTGTTTTTTTTTACCGATGACAGGAGGATTAACATCAGCTTTGCTCTACCTGCGTCACGGCGTCTCTCCAATCACGGTTCTGTGCGCCACAAGAGTTGCTTTAACTCGTGGCGCATATTTGCATTGTTTCATCAATCACTCGTTTATATAGATGATGTCAAACATACTGTCACGCAACTGCAAAATATAAAGCATTAATGACTATACGTTTAGCTTTATATTTGGGTCCTGTTCCAACTATTATATATATATATACACGTTTTCTTATTTATATTTAAGTCCATTAAACATTACAACAAGAGTTTTTATTGCAATATAAACATACTTAAACATGACAATAAGTGACATCATTTTTCTTGTTCATTTAGTCTCACGGTCTCATGGGTTGTGTCGTCATAGAGATGTGACAGCAACAGCAGGTGTCCACCAGGTAAACAGGATAGTGGGAAAATGGGCTCAAACATGTTTACCTGACGTGCAATATAATGCATAACACAAAACAAATCTATTGGGTTGATAATGAACCAGAATGTGGCAAGATTCTATAACTTACCCAACTGTGTCCCTTTCTTTATTATTCTTTAAGTTTCTTTTATTATTTTGGTTTATTATTTGCTAATCCAACAACCTTTTGCATTTTTACAAATTCATTTTTTGTAAGTTGTCCTTAAAATCACTAGGATTAACATGAATTCACAATAAGCAATTCATCGTCTTTCAAAGACACTATCCACATACTAATTGAGCTATACAATGACATATGAGTGCAACAGATTAAATATAATATAATTTGAATATACTAAATATAATTTTTCATACAGTTGCAGAAACAGCATCAGTCATTGGCTTTGTATGATTCACTGTTTAAATGATTTGATTTTCCTTCGAGTTCAGTGTTAAAAGTACGTTTCTCAGCAAATAATGATGTTTGTGATATAGGAGAAAGTGTTGAGAAAGAGACCCATGACATGTGACATGGGTCTCTCCTCTTGCTTAACTGAGGCTCAACTGCAACACATCAACCAAGGGTTTAAGTTCACAGTTCCCCAAACATTTCATAAAACATAAAATCACATTGCGGCACAAAGGTTGAGTTTGTACTATTATTGTTTAAGTTCCACAAAAATCACGAGAATGGCATTCCCTTGTGGCCTAAAATAGTTTGCCATGATCTCATTGCATTCAGAGCTGTCTGTGATCATATACCGATACAACCTGTTGCTGGTCATTGTTTTAATGAGAAAATCTGCAGACCGCTGCATAAATCAAGGTAGATTTCTATTTAGAGTCAACAGTGGTTTAACAAAGGGAGGTTTTTAATAAAACACACAACAAACTAAGTTACAAAGCCGTAAATGTTAACACAAAATATTAACATAAATGTCAGTCTGAAAAGATTCTGTGCTCAGTTTATTAAATGAACTCATTAGCTTGTTTTTTTTAAATGTTTCATCATCACAGTCGTGTTTTACTTTCTTTTGTTACAAACAATCAAACTCCTTCAAATGCAAAGCGGAAGCATTAAAAAAACATTTAATTGATGTTTCCTGATGAGGCAATCATTCATAACCACAATTACAAATGTCATGAAGTGTTTGAGCTGAGAAAATCAGCTGATTTAATATCTATTTAAAAACTGAGAATGACGGCTGCATGTGATGATTGTTCCGCTTCCTGTAAAAGCACAGTAATGAGTTTAGAAACAAACACCCACAGCTGAAACCTCTCCAGGGCTTCCCTGCCTAATTATCAACAGGTAAACAGGTGGGGACACGTCCAAACACCAGCTCCAGGTTCCATCAGAAACAGTGTTTTTGGGTTTAGCTGTTTGCACGAAGGGCTTACAGGAGATTTACTTTCCTTGAGTCTCTGAATCACTATCACAGTCACTGCTGCTACAGCCCATGTCATCAAAATCATCTTCATCCTCCTCCTCTTCATCATCATCATGTTTTCCTTTCTGTTTGTTCCCTTCATTTTGCCTGCTGCTCTCCTCCAGTCCATCTTCCTGCTTCTGGTCAAGTCTAAAAAAACACAACAGTGATAAATGCTCTCAAACAGCACAGTGACCTACAAGACCAAAACTGCATTTATTAAAAAAACTTAACAGCCTTCGCATGTCCATAACCTTTAACAGCACCAAAGCAAAGACATTATAAGACAGGTTAATGGTGGGCCAAGATGGGCTAAAGAATTGTATATTATTTTGTGTTGCTTACATTGCAAAATAACATTACATTGTCAATAACCAAATTAATTCATTCATTCATTTATTTTTATCTTAATACATTGTAAAATGGGAGGGAAATGAAAACAGTTAGCTGAACCTTAGTTTCAGTTCAGGTTAAATTGATATTGTAAAACTAGTTTGAGATCAAGCAAATGGTGGATGGTGCTTGCAGTCTTGCCACAGACCGACCAGTAGCCAAGAATGAAGTTGTCATTTACTTTGCATGTCCAGCAGATGGCATCAGTGCTAAACTAATCTACCAAACACAGCATTTATTTACATGCAGCTCTTTGTTAGAGTCGTTAACAAAGTATATGTTTATTATCACTGTACCATAATGATGCCGTGTATCATTTCAGATGTATTTGATACCTGCTCTTGCCAGAAGAAAATGTATGTTTTCCTGAAACTGTTATGCAATGTAAACATTTGGCTTATAACAACTCCTTGCTTTAGTAAATATGAATCAAACAAGTCATGCAGCTAATAATCTGTAACAGGTTTTTGTAACCCCCTGTTAAGCCCACAAACTTCTTTCCAAAATAAGTTATGTTCACTGTTTCTTTACTGTTGGGTTTTACTACAAGGTCTTAAGTTACTTACGGAATAACAATCTCTTCTTTCTTTCCACATTTGGCACAGAGTTCCAACTTAAGAGCGCATGGCTTACAAATGATGTGATAGGCATCCCTCACTGTTTTCTGAAGACACTTCACACTAGAAGAAAACAAAAAGCAACAATGTACGTAACATGTTCACTGTGTAGAACTTCATTTGATTGTAACACATTGCAATGCAGTACATCCACCCACCCTCATTCACTACTCCTAAAGTGTGTGCACTAACTAGTTGGGTTTAATTCAGGGTCACCATACTTGGCTTGAATGCCTTACCATTTTCGTGGCTGTGTAAGGGGCTTGTATTTGTTGTACTTGACTTTCCACTCCAAGACATCTTTGCAGTGTTGGCACAACCCATCATGAACCTTTGCTTTGGCTTTCTGAGGACATTAAAAGACCACAACACAAACCAATGATAAATAATGATTTGTCATAGACCAGGGGTCTCCAGTTTGTGTTTCTGGAGGTCCACACACCACAGCCCAGATGTTCCTAGCAGTCCCAAAAACATGGATTAACTGATTGAGGCGTTTCTAGCCTAATTATGGTTGGAGCTCAACTCTGCAGGTCATCAACACACAGGATGTAGTTCAGATTATATGCTTCACACCAGTTTAAGGAGTCTGATCTGAATGTAAACCCTAAATTCAATTGAATTTGAACCCTCAATTCAAATCGGGGCTGAATTTAAACCCTACAGGACCGTACACTTCCAGAAACAGACTGGACACCCCTCTTCCAAACCACAAGATCTTAATGGTTAACGGCGAAGGTAGATATAAAGCATTTAATGTTCATAAACTGACACTTTAGCACGATGCTTACCTTCACTTGAACGCTTGCGCCGTATTTGTCATTTTTAAAAGCAGACACATTCTGGTGCTTTTGGCCCCGGGAACGGGAAATATTTCCTTTTTGGGAGCTCATTATTATCTTAAAATATGTGTTTTATTAATACTGACCGATCGAAACGCTTCAACGAGAAACCGCGTGGCTTCTCACGTTAAAGCGACTATTGACGCAATGCGGAAGTAGCGGAAGTAAATAACAATTGGTTAGGGCTGATCACATTCCTACCAAAATTACTAAACGTGGCCTATGTTAACCAAAGTGGACTTCCAATATGCAGCTATTGGTAACTTATCAAACCCATAACATTACCCTGCGTTATTCTTTAACGTTATTAATACACGTTATTCATCGTTGTTATTGTGGTTTCGACGTTGTCCGTGCGCAGCGAGGACGCTTGTGATTGGTCGAGCGCGGCCGTCTGTTAATCTTATTGGTCAACGGGACATGCGACGTTTGACGTTGACATCCGGCATCCAGCAAGAAAATAAGACAGCGAGCGCCGCACGCGTCGGTGTGAGATGAGATCATCTGCACAGGACGGATTACATTAAAATACCGACTAGTTTCACAACGTCACACCTGCATTGACACTGTCAGGTGTTCGTATGGTTATCGGTGAGAGACCACATGTCGACACATCGACCGTGCCGGACGAGCCGGAGGCAGGTTTGAGGGACTCTTGAGCTGGTGAAGTGGACGGAGTGATCGGTTCACGAGAAGTCATCGTATCTGTCTGATCTCACACACCGACCGCCTCACAAATCACAGCGTTTCCAACATTCACAGCATCTGGACCTTCTGCCACAGGTACGGTTTGGTTTCTCATCTACATGACACACCAATGGCTTAACAGTTCACCAAAAACCCTCTCAATGAAGCTGTAACAGCAATTGCATTTATGTTAATAATAATTTAACAAAGCTTCCGTAAACCAAACGCTTGGTACGACGGGGGTCGTGTGCTGTCGCTTTCTGCTTTTAGGAAAGCATCTTTTAATGTGTCTGTGTCTTTGACAGATGTAGATCATCCATATGTAATGTAGTTTTATAAATATATTTATAAAGTGTAAATCATCATTTATATATATATTTCGTAAATGTATAATACCATTAAAAATGTATTTTTGAATGAATTGCTTATCCTGTCTGTCTGTGGCGATTCTTAGTTACTACGTTCATGTGACGTCACCTACTTAAAGTTTACAGTAAGAAAAAAACTTGCCAGGAAATTGTAAACATTTTTTGGCTTGTTTTTTTACAGTAATCCACATGACTGAAAGAAGCAGTCGTATGGATTACTGATGACACTGTGGGTTTTTCTGTATAGCTTCCTTGGATGTTCCAAGTCTAGCTTTCGTACCTGAAAAACCACCTGTATTTGTCACCCAAATGAGGGCTGTAGTCAGCAGTGGTGATTCATAAATATAGTGGCCTGATCAGTGATAGCAGACAAACGGTCAAAGCTGCCCTCGGCGTGAGGTTTGAGGTCATTAGGAGAAACAACCTGTCCGTTTAACATTTCCTGTCCTTTAAAACAGTGAATGAAATACTAAACCTTTATAAATGTTTTTCTTTATTTTTATCTCTACCAAATAGACAAATTACTGTCCTACTTGAGTCTGTAATCTGTAACATTTTGCCTGTGTACCGTTGTCTTTGTTTGAAACGGAGAATTGCAGGTTACTTTAGAAACTTTACATAAGCCAGTTGATGCCAAACTGGCATTTCCTGGGATATCGGCTCAAATTTTAAATTATTTTAAGTTTACAGTTGTAAATAATGTAATAAGGGGACAGTTTTGGACACTGGTCGGACACTAAGTTTTGTTCATTTTTTAAGCAGAAAAATCCCTTAAACCAATTTTTTGAAAATATGAAAACCTCCTTTTCTTATTATTTGACCTGTATGTTTCCACTCATTCATCGATCTGTTTGTTTTACAGTAAAGGATGAATAACCTGTCTTTGAGTGAGTTATGCTGCCTCTTCTGCTGTCCTCCGTGCCCGAGCAAGATCGCTGCCAAACTGGCCTTCCTTCCCCCTGAGCCCACCTACACCCTGATGTGTGACGAGAGCGGCTGCCGCTGGACCCTTCACCTCTCAGAGCGTGCGGATTGGCAGTACTCCGCCCGGGAGAAAGATGCCATCGAATGCTTCATGACCCGGACATCTAGGGGGAACCGCATCGCCTGCATGTTTGTGCGATGTTCTCCCAACGCTCGCTATACATTGTTGTTTTCCCACGGGAACGCTGTAGACTTGGGGCAGATGAGTAGCTTCTACCTCGGGCTGGGCTCTCGCATCAACTGTAACGTGTTCTCATACGATTATTCCGGTTACGGAGCGAGCTCAGGAAAACCTTCGGAGAAGAATTTGTATGCTGATGTGGATGCGGCCTGGCAAGCACTGCGGACGAGGTGAGATTAGACACGGATGAAGCTCTCGTCACTCTGAAAGCTTTGTGTTTGGAATGTTCTTACATCTGTCTGTTCATTTACTCACCGCTAACTTGTATAAGTTTATCTTCTGTGAACACAGAAATGAGAAATTATACTGATGTTATTTTTTGAAATTCCTCTTACAATGAACTGAAAGGTGACTGAGGTCACTAACACTTTGCCTACATTTGCCTCGTGTTCCATGGAAGAAAGTCATACTCCAAACGCGTAAATGATAGTACAATTGTAATTTGGTTATTTTATCACCAGACCTCTAAATAGTGTGTCAAGTTTGTGTAGTACATTCCAATTTATTGCCTCACACAAATTGTAATCTATTTAAACCTTTAATGGCTCATGCTACCAATAGACACTTTTTTCTTTAACATTTTTAGGTCTAGTGTTTCAGCTTGACATTTGTTTTCAAGATTTCGTGTTCAGTTGTAGTAGTTGTAGATCTTTTGCTCGACAGACGAATCTTTTGTCTTTGTCGCCCTGCAAACGCTGAGGGCTTGGTGGATATAGTTCATATAGTCTCTGGTTGTGGTGCCCCATCCCCCAGTCTGTGTCCATTTTCTCTTTTAAATGCTTGGGGGAGGAAATTACTGCCTTATCCTTGCCCTATGGAATGTCAAGTGTCACGTTTTGGTTCATTCTGCGATTTGTTTAGATGTTCGAGGACCAGCAAAGGGAAGTTTAATTTCTCAACAGAGGAATCATGCATTGACTTGAACCACAAATAGCTGAAATTTTGCAGACTGTGTCTGTGGCAAATAGAGTCTTGAGGCCATTTCCTTATCATGTGCCTCCAAATTCCTATCTGCCATTCATTCCTCTAAGCCTGTTGTGGTTGTTGATCATGAGAACTTTGTTAACCGTGTGTCTTTCCATTCGTTGTTCATGCCAGAGACAGAAATGCACACAAGGACTCTTTGTGTTCGTGACCGCATGAATGTTTTGGTGTGTGGAACAGCCGTGTGCCTGTGTGGGTGTGTGTTACGCAGTGCGCATGCTGATGCGCCTGTGTGTCGGTGTATTTGTGCATGCATGCGTGCATGTGGAGTCATGAAGCACAGCTGAGACTCTTAAACGCAGTCTGCAGTGTTTAGTCAAGCCAGGACTCTGAGGCATTGGCTGTTTCTTATGATGCAGTCCCATACGGATCCTCTAGTCACTCTCACTGGTCTCCAGTATTGCCATGTTAGCCACAGAACGTGTATCAAGCCCCAGTATGGCACCGAGTTTAATGCAGATAAACCGGTTGGGTAGCAATTTCAGACACCTTGCTTGTAGCTTTCCTCTGTATTATACTATAGCTGTGTGTGTGTTTGCGTGTGTGTGTGTAAGAGGCGTGTGGGAGTAAGTGGGCTGGACCATCCAAATCTTTTATTTGTGTAAAACATGATTCCTGCTGGAAAACGTTTACAACAGAAGCTAATTTTTAGCTTTTAAAATGGATGTCTTTGGGTTACATACGTAGTCCCTTCACAACATGGTGGACCACTTCTGAACACTAATTTTGGCATTTTAATCTCATTCTTTCAAAGCTCACTGGAATAGTTTTTTTTAATGCAAGTAAATGGTTTCAGGCTCTTGAGAATTCTGACTGAATTTATTATATTATTTATTATGCTTTATTATATTAATCATCATGTAAGATGATTTGTGATGAACAGAGTTTTTAAAGCGTTTGTGGAAGAAGGTTTAGACTTCAGTCAGCGTTACTCGGCTGTTTTTTGGCTGCTTTGTGACTGGAGTGTTGGATTAAAACGTCTCTCAGAAATATAGCCTAATCCTCTTTAAAACCACTATCATAAATAACTGTCTGCCTTTTGATGTCTGTTGAAAATATTTGCCTTGGAAATTCTCCATCTGATCTCAATATATGACCTCTTATCCATGATGATAGGTCCAGCGCGGCACGAGGCACTGAATTCTTACTGTCATCTTTTCTTGAGTGGTCAGTGCTGTGTGATTGGCTTTTTTTAAGCACCATAAAATGTTTATCCAACCATTGCATTCAGTCCTAATGCAATGATAGGATGTCCTAATTGCCTGTCAAACTCTGTATGCTTTTGTTTGTTGAGGTGGTGTGACTTTGGAGATAGCTATGATAAATGGTGGAAAAGCTAGCTTGCTTTTGCTAGATGTTCAGTACAGTCCCACAGTTACATTGTGCAGGTTTCATTATAACAGGCCAAGGCTGTGTCCAAAACGTGAGTCAATTTTATTATTAGCCTCTTTGTCAAGCCATACAATTGCTTAACAAGCAGCATTTTTTCATGAAGGCTCGTCCTGTGAAAACTGGTTTCAGACGGACTTTCAACATCATGTATAAACTTTATTGTTTATGGTAATTTACTTTAAGAAATATTCATAAATCACTAGAAATAATTTATCATGTTTATTTTAGTTTTTTTTATCAGAAAATGTAGAAAATATCAAACATTTTTAAAAGGAAAACAACTCCATAGGATTGTGATATGAAATAGGGCAGTAAAGAATATAGCCTCACTGCTTTCAATAGACAGATGAGTCTTAGTAGACAGGATGTTACGTAAGCACTGGGTTCAGATGTGCCCAATTGCCTTCCTGTTTCCCGATGCTGCCTGTAAAGATGGTGTGTTTGAGCTTTCAGACACAGCCTGTATTTCAATAACCTTTTCAGTGTGTTAGAGAAAAGCTTCTGGTAACAGACAATCGGAGCATCCAAAAAGCATGCAATGTAGAGTAGGACAGAGCATGCAATGTAGAGTAGGACAGACACACCTTTCTGGTGAGTCAGTGTTGAAACTTCAGGTGTGGCTGTTCACACACACACACACACACACACACACACACACACACACACATTGACATATGTGGTTTATGATGACTCTTCACAGATAGACAATGTTTGTTTGTTATTTTACGGTACAGACTGTATATTTGGTCCCCTAACTCTACCCTTTTAATTAAGTTCACCATTTAATGTTTTACAGAGGACGTTTTCCCTATAAACCATGTTTACATTGTTATATATGCCCACATATTGTTATCTGTTAAAGTGTCACCCATCACAGAAGTTGGCACAGGGACCTTCAGTGCAGTGTTTTCAGTAGCTTAGATGCCTTGACTTGGGCCAGGTTCACATCTGAGGGTTGGCCCGGATATTGCCATCTGTTATCACAGCTAGCCACCGCAGTAAGCTTGTTTGTGTGCATTTTTGTGTGGTGTGTGTTTGCAACCATGCTCTTCAGTTGATGTGCATCAAAGGTTTGGTAGCGTGGGCGAAGTTATAAACTAGCAAGTTCTGGTTAAAAGAATTGTTGTCATCAAATGACAAACATCACAACACCATCTGGTGTTGCCTTCAGAAAAAACAAAACAAAACTAAGGAAAACTGGTGCGGTGTATTGTCTGTAGTCTGAAACGGTTCCGGTGTGACGTGCTCAGAAAGGAAGAAGGAAAGGAAATGGCTTTTGTCTGCGAGAAAATCCCCCCCAGAAGATGATGACTGTGATGTCATTAAGGAAGCGCCACGGCAACCGACAGCGGCAGCTGTGTGGAACCAGACCCCTCCCCCTGGCGTGAAATAATGACTATTGTGCTCACGAGTATTTTTAGGACCAGAGCTGTGAGGAGTTTCTGAGGAGCCTGAGAGAGTTTGGTATCAGTATGTCATCGAGCGTAGCTCCCGCTGGGGGAGGTGCCACCAGCCAGTTCTCCAAGTCAAATATTGATTGGTTGCCTAGCAACTGATTCCCAGCGAGTCCTGGAAGGACTCTGTTGCAGTCATAGCAACATTGTCTACCCAGGAAGTGGTAGACAAAAAAAACTTCCTGATGTGGTCAAATTGCAAGTAAAGGATGTTTATTCTTTATATATCCACACTTTAATCCGTTTGGATTTGTTTGGAGAACAACTGGTGTGTCCTTGACCCAAATAATGGTAATTTTGTGATGTGGCGTGTTATTGCACATGTTGGTTGTATTTTTTATGACCTGTGGCATTGATGCTTTTTAATTTCCTTATCTTTATAGCCAGGCTATCACTTGGGAAACTTTTACCAGTAGGGGACGGTTTCATTTCACCACCAAATAGAATCTACAGTTTATTTCCAGTTATTTTACTGCCTAACCAACCATTGTATCAGAAACAGTCCTAATTTTCCCCGTTCCAGCACACATACAGATCCAGAAACTTTTAGGCAGAGAAGCGATGGACTTTGGACTTTTAATTGGCTAAGGCCTGATTAGAAAACATAGGTTTCATTTAGTCTTTTTACAAGGACCTAAAATGTTATATTGAGGTTTTATCTTCAGTTTGTAAAGAACTAAATGAAACGCCATTCCAAGACCCTCACAACTCTCCTGAGGGTGAATCTGAGAGCTTGTGTTGTGTTTTGAGCAGCTGACGTTGTCAGTAGTGATGTTCTGATATGTCAGTGGGCATTTCTCGTTTCGCTCCTGCTTGAGAACCAACATGTTCCACCTTCTCACATGATCTCCTGCAGTAATGTGGAATCATGTGATTTACATCCCCTAGGACAAAACTGATGACTATTTGATCAGCTAATGGGCCATTAAATCCAATTGAGTTGGATCTTGAGCAGGTCTTCGAGCGGTTGTGTTGTTTAAGGCTTGTTCATGCAGGTATCTAAACCTACTTTCAGGAATTTGAAGGCTAGTTCCAAGCACCTCCTCAAACACAAACAGCAAATTCCAATGACTGCCATTGGTGTTTTCAACTATTGGTGTTTGTTGGGTAGTGGTGTTTCCATTCTAAATTCAACAGCCAGTGTAATGTTTTGAGATGTTGTCGGTGTTCATCAGCCCTAATATGGATGCATGAAATCTGTCTGTGATTCAAAGTAAATATATCTTTGTGGTTATATGATGTTACTTTGTTACTTTATATGATGTTACTTTCAGCCTCAAACCATTTCTGGCACCTTTTGCCACCTTGACAGCAGTCAAGCACACAGCAGAGAACTGATGCTAATGTTATTATACTATTTTGCTATTATTTTGCTATCATGTTCAGAACTTTTGGAGGTCTCTGTCATTGACAGTGGAGTCAGCTGACAGAACGATCATTTGCTTTATAATGATGTGGGAGTGTGTAAACAGCGCCATCTACACTATTCAGACCAAACGTTTCCTTTTCACAGCAGCAGTTACAACAGAGATGTATTAGATGAGGGGAGAGTCATGGGACTTTGTTGTAACTGAAAGAAACTGCTAAAATGGTCCCATCAGACTTGTTGGAGTCTTTAAAGATGCTTTCAGGAAACCAAAAAGGCTATAAAAAGTCAATAATATTGCTTTTAAGTTTGAGTCTCTTTAATTCATTTACAGATGAAAACTCTTGAATGCAGGCAGGCAGATGGCTTTGCAGAAAGCTTTGATTTGGTTCCTCCTTGTTCTAGGGTTTAAACTTTGGTTCACGCCTGAGCCTTTACTTTAAATTAATTACATTTAAATGGGTCTGACAAAGTGGGGTTACGCAATGAATGGTATTCAAAAGTTCCAGTTACTCAGGCTAACCACAAACCATCACAATACATCACAACACACTGGGTGGAACACAGTTGCACTTAGAGATTTCCACATGTGAAAGACTGATTCACTGATGAAACCTTTTCCCAGTTGGTCCTGTCCTAAAACTAGGTCGCACAACCTGTACTCGTGATTATTCAAACTTTTACTAATTGCTATTTTGATCCTAGCATCATAAGAACAAATAGGTGTGTACGTGTCTTTTGTTGGGATTAATATGAATGTGATGTTCTAGGTACGGTATCAGGCCGGAGAACGTGATCATTTATGGGCAGAGCATTGGCACGGTTCCATCGGTGGATCTCGCCTCGCGGTACGAGAGCGCCGCCGTGATCCTGCATTCCCCGCTGACCTCAGGCATGCGGGTGGCGTTTCCTGACACCAAGAAGACGTACTGCTTTGATGCTTTTCCCAAGTAAGTCTCTTTCTCTCGTCTTAGACTTAATAAATGTCTCTCTCTGGTTCGACTATCTTCACACAGTGTTGAGCTCAATCTACCCTGTCTTTGGGAAGCCATGTTAGGAATGTCTGTGGAGAAGACGTCTGATTGGATCGGATGTTTTCTGGTCTGAATTATTGCTGTGTGCTTGCATGCCCTCTAGTGAAAAATGTTTTAAAGACAGGAAGTTCAGGATTTGTGCCCATTTAGATGAATTTTAGAACTAGATTAATGTTCCAATATATTTTTGGTGTAGAATCTGATTTTAGCAGAGAATTCATTTTTTCTGAATTATAGATTCTTTTTCATACAGAAGGAAAATGTTTCAGAGGGGCAGAATAATAATTTATCTTGGAGTTTACAAAGACATTTTTATAGGAATAATACTCGGCTCAGCAAGAGCAGCAATGTGCGTTTAAAAGCTGAAGTTTCAGATTCATGGTTTTTAATTTAAAACATTCATCAAACCTTGAGACAAGACAAAATTACATTCATAACTTCTATTTTTAGTTGAAACATTCTCATAAAGGAAACATTCACACTAGGACTCTACTGGACATACACTGAATACGTTTCATAAATCACAAACATTCTAGAATAAAGACATTTTCATCTAGTCCCTACGACACGCTACTGACACATGGTTGTTGATTAATGTTGTTAATTGTTGATTCCAGTGTGTTTGCAGTGAATTAACTCGTGTTTTCTTTCTCCTTAGCATTGATAAAATCTCTAAAGTCACGTCTCCCGTGCTGGTGATTCACGGTACAGAAGATGAAGTGATTGATTTCTCTCACGGCCTGGCGCTGTACGAGCGATGCCAGCGGCCCGTGGAACCGCTGTGGGTGGAGGGGGCGGGTCACAACGATGTAGAGCTGTACGGACAGTACCTGGAGCGCTTGAAACAGTTTGTGGCCCATGAACTTGTAAACTTATAAACCGGACCTCAAGAACAGGACTGACGAACATCGTGCCCGTAAGCCTAGCTGGCAACTGTGAACCTGACTGCGTTTCACCCGTTTAATTTTACCTCTCTAGATAAGCTGAACTGCTTCATGGTGAATGGAACATGGGAGCAGTGACCTTACTGCCTTTATGAGGGGTGTGTTTGTGTACATGTGGTGGAGAGAGAGAGAGACGGTTTGCTGGTTCAGTTACCCAACATCAGTCTCTGCAGTGTCTTGATATTGTGTACTAAAGAATTAAACCCATTCCATAGTCAACACTTTTCTTTCTTCTGATTTTTGCTGTATGCATGTGTTATGAAATTGTGTAGTTAACATAGTGGAGTACTGAACAAAGAGACTCAGCAACATTCTGACACAAACATCTGCCATTCAGGTGATGCCAAATACTCAGTACATTGTACTGAAATTCTCTGTGTTACTTTGTACTAGAAATTTGTATGAATGTTTCTCAAACATCTAATGTGTGTTGTTTTATTTCTCTTCCCCAGAGTTGTATTTATCCACACACTTAAATGTATTAACCTGTTTCTAGACCTTGTCAGCAAAAGTAGTAGTATGTTTTAACTTGATAAACTAAATAACTAAACTAACTAAATAGAATTTTTAAATATAAACACTTGCATTGTGGCTACAATAGCCCGAACTGAACACACCATCTGTTTAAACAGTACAAGTCAATATCAAATCAAGGTATATTTTATATAACTGTGTGTGTCGAGGGACTTAATGATTGCTAATAAAGTCTCTTGAAGACACAAATGTCGTCAGGCAATACTTGATTCTGTATGGAATCATCACTTTCATTTAGCTGTAACTTATCAGATGAAACCCGTTTAAAGACGTACACAACCTTTATTTCATCATAGTTATTTCAGTCCATTACTACACAAGAAAGCAGGTTCAATGAAAAGGTTTTCCTCTTATAATGCTTTTACAGTTTGTCTTTAGAGAACACCTAATACGGTGATATGAGTTTCTATGATGTCACTGAAATGTAAACATGAGGAAATGAGGAAACATGTATAATGCAAATACTGTAGATCTTCAATATAAATATTGACTGTAATAAAACTGTCACCCAGTTCTTTGTAAATAACTTTTGTTTTGGACAATGTTTTATTAATTTCCTGAATGACTGTACTTTCAAAGTGATAATGATTCTGTTACAGATGTAACCTGGTTTATGATTATATTGTGTATGGCACAGAAAATGTTTTAACTGGTCAAACTATTGTTCTTTTTTTTTAAGAAACAACCATTGTATGAAAAATTGCTATACTGTATATTATAATGATATTGGTAATAGTTATAATAATACAGAAAAGAAAATAAACTATGTATTTAAAAATATGTATTTCAAAGACTCAAGATCATCTTCCACAATTAGATTCAATTTCTTAAAGCCATTTTCTTAGCGACCTCTTGTGGTCAATATAAAATCAGTAGTGATTTTTCCTATCATTCATGAATGTAATGAACTCGTTCATGTCAGTTAGTTAGTGAAGTGATGGATGTGGCTGTAATATCTTACCATACAAGCTCTATTTTTTTAAAGGTGTAAGTGAATTTACTCAACCCAGGGGGGCTTGTTTTAAACAGTGGTCCCCATCTTTCATATGTATTCACTTTTCACAAGGGTTTAATAGCCCAGAGGTCAGACGTACCTCCTGGGTCGAGAGACCTTTGAAGCCGGGGGCCTTGAACATGTAAGTAAAGAACATGTGACACATTCTTGAAGGGTGGGGAAATGTTTAAAGGGCACTTACGAGGGTTCAAAGGATGAGGACAGAAACAAGACAATAAAGACCTACTATAGAAAGAACTGCCTGTTTTACTTTAAAAACTGCCTTAAAGAGATCAGTGCTCTTTAAATGATTATTTTCCACCTGGGAATATTAGTTTAAAGAAAAGATAAACCTTTAGATGTGGGAATGTGACTAAATGGCAGGACATTGTCTTAAGAAATCTATTTAAAGATTTCTGAAACGTTGTATACTCATTTCCCACATAAGTTATAAAAGCTGTGTTTTGTTAGTTATTAATAACTAGTTTTACTCCCCTTCTCTGTATGGTAAGATACTTTCCTCAAGGGTCGCATTGTGGTTCAGTACACCGACGTGTCCACTGATCTTCATTAAAATCTTAAGACACGCATTGCACTTACATGCAATGCTTTAAATATATCGAGCTTGGGTTGGTGTCTGTCCTGCAACTGCATAGATGCCCCTACAATCTCTACAAACGAGCTTATCGTTTAATTCTTGCAAAGCATGCAAATGCAAAGTATCATTACTGTACACCAGCTGATGGCTAACTTTCCATTTTTAATATGTAAATAATAGTTTTAAAAAAGACTAACTTTTTTTGAAACAAATAAGCACATTTAAAACTTGAAAAGCTCCTAACTTTATGTAAATGTTGTTTTGGTCTGAAAACAAACGATATGTAAAACCTCTTGTTAATATGGCAATAAATATTTTTACAGCAAAGAAAAAAATAAGGAAAACATAGATAAAGAGAAATAAAATAAAGGACGTCGCAGACGTGTCCCTGACCAATAGAAGGGAGCGTCGGTCCCACAAGCCCCGCCCCTTCGAGAACCGCTGGTTCACGGTAATGGCCGTTCTGTGCGCTTTGTTGTATTTCTGTGGTTCTCCCTCGTACTCTATACACGCCTCTAATTTCACTTCCTCCGCGAGCCGCGCCTGGGACAGGGCTGTCTGACTTCAGCCCACCAAAGAAAACATCATGTAAAAGATTAAAACACCACAGGTGCGATCTCTCTCTTCAAGGACCCACTTTGTGCATTTCGCCCGAGAGAAAGCAGCGGAACGCCGGGGACGAGACGGCGCGAATCTGACGTGAAGGTAAAAATCTCCACCTCTGTGTCCCTGAATAGAGACCCCCAGTTTAGACCTCCACGGTAGGAGTCATTTTTACAGAGTTTCGTGCAGGTTTGTTGAATTTATGGCGTTTGTCGGAAGATCCTATTCAAACTAGATGCACGTGTGTGAGTTTGATGAAAGTTTGGGGATGTTTGAACTTTGGATGGAGCTTGAGCCATATACTCGTTTTAATACAAAGTCAGTGTATGCATATGGCAACGATGTTTAAGCTGATCAATAAAGGTTGTGATATTGCTCGTTTAAACAACATAACGTTGCGTTTATGTTGTTGCATGACGTGTTTTTGCACGAATTGAAGTCGTATGTCTGGATCTGTCCTTGCAATGTAGGTCACGAGAATTGGTTTTGACTATTTAGGGATGCATACAAAATCTTTTCTTAAAAGACTGCGAATAAAGACTCTTAGTTTCTGTCCATAGGCTGCCATTGTCCATTCATCCTCACAGCCTATGGTAATTCGTTGCTAACCCCCCCAAATGTGATTTCATTCGTGCAAGGGTGAAAAAGACAACTGGGGGTGGGAGGAAAAGGGGGAGGAAAATTCTGACATAAAAGCATGTGTATCGATTATAACCCTGAAGAATAAGAGAGTGATGTCCGTCAGATGCAGTGGTTGTCTATAGAGCGACACTGGTTGTGTGTCACTGTACTGTGATAGGAAACATTAGACTTAATAGTTTATTAGGAGATGGTCTTTAGGTCAGAATGCACAGAAGTCAATGTGGTTTGTTTATATTCTCTAATGGCTTAGAAAGGTTTTATGATGGTCTTGCCCCACAGATTTTGACACGTGTTTATAAAAGCATTAGTAACTGTTTTGTACTAGTGAAGCCAACGTGTAAAGAATCTTTGTTCAGGTTTTTAAGTTGTTTTGAATGATAACTGAACAATTTGGCCAAGGTTATTAAACTGTTAAGGCAGTATTTGTGTCACGGGTATTTGTGTTATTCTGTGGCACAAAGCGGCCATGGGTTGAATGACTGAGCACTTTTTTCTCTCATAATTGGTGCCATGTGTTTGTAAATAACTTGAAAATGTGAAAACCCACAGAAGGCTTGCACTTCAAAGCGCTTTGCAATGGCACTATAAAACTGATACTCGATAGAAAGAAGTCAGAACTGTTTGCTGTGAACTTATGGCTGGATGCCCGGTTAGACTGACGCAGTTTAGATTTGTAAACATCATATTTGGTTAAGAACTTATTCTCATAGTTATTCTACAACAGTCAGTTATTTTGTTAAGGTTGTTCTGTCTCTTATCTTGCAGACCGTGGCAGACAGTTATACCATGCAGGTGAATGATGGCCCCAGCAGTCACCCCATTTTTGTGGCTCCCGTCAATGGAAATGCGCAGCGGTCGTCAGGATATGTTCCAGGCAGGATTGCTCCAGTTCGTTCTCCGCCCCCAACCAAGGCCCCCCCACCACCCCCACTGAAGCCTCAGGCCACACCCCCTGTACGGCCTTCAGTTTTTAATCTGTCTGAAGATGAGAGCAGGAGAGAACGTGTCCAAAACCAACAGAGAAAGAACACTTACATCTGTGCCGGCGTCTTCTTTGGGCTCTTCCTCCTGATTCTCATCCTCATCCTCGGTCTGACCTCCAAAGATGTCTTGGATGGTAAGACGTGATGTTGTGGCTTCTTGAGTTCCTCAGATCTTGGTTATTTCTGCCTAAATGTGGTCCAAGTGCAGTAAGAAATCTGAAAGTTCTCTCCACATTTTGGAGGCAGATAAAAGTTCAAACCTAAGCCCCGGTCCCAGTTTCCATTTACTCTATTCAGTGTTGTCTTAAATCAAAAGCTGTAAAGAGCTGTAGGCAGTTGGTCCTGTATTCAGACAGTAACATTTCCACCGTTGGCCTTTTGTAGAGAACTGCCCTCATCACAACCCTGAACTGCGGAGCTGGAGGCCAGGCCATGATGCCAACAAGGCAGTAGTAGTTCATCGTGGGCAGCATTATTGTCTAGCTTCATCTGCCACCTTGTACTCTCTCACCATTCAGGCTGGAGGTAAGATCATTTGTCCAATGTGGAGAAGTGTTTAACAGCACAATGTGGCCTGTTCCTGTAGCTCAGTTTGTGGGTTAGCAGCACAGAGGTAGGGGGCTCGATTCCCAAGGAACACACATACTGATAAAATGTGTATAAATAATTTAAAAAAATGGTCTGCCAATTGTGTAAATGTAAATATACAATGAAGTTATTGTTGCAAAGCATCCTGGCCTGTTAATCATTGTAAATGTCTGTGTATTATATTCGTTTTAGGTTCAGTTGTTTTTGCTGATGATAAAGCTGGTTCCAAAAACATTTCCTTACGCACACACCACATCTCGATCGAAGATGGCGGCGCTCTTCACATCGGTGCGCCTACATGCCGCTATCGCTCCCGGGCCACCATCACTCTGGTTGGCCGGTCTGACGAGACCGCCGTGACCGAGGTTCCCGGGATGGGCCGCAAATTTTTGGGCGTGTATGGTGGAGGAACTCTGGAGCTCCATGGATCCGAGAGGCCATCCTGGACCCTCCTCACTCGTACTGTACCGTTTTCAGGTTTGGCCACCGGTGGCCATTCCTTCCATAGAAACTTTAGTCGTGGAATTAACCTGCGGGTGGTCGACCAGGACACGGCGGAGGTTCTGCTCGTCGACCGTTTCGATACGCACGACTCTCGGAACGACAGCAAGAGGCTGAGTGCGCTGCTGAGGGATCTGCCCACGGGACGCATTGTAGCGCTTGCCATCGGAGATTCAGCGGTTAAGAGCCTGCTGGAGGAGACCAAAAAGATCATCCATGATCGACTCGGCAGCACCCATGTCTATGATCTCAAATACAGGTGAGCGAAGACCCAACAAATCATGTGAGATGGCAGAGAGTTTCAAACTCTAAAAATTACATAAAATAACATATTTTTTTAATAACATATAAAAAATAACATATTTTTTTGGTTGATTGTAGCTAGAAGCACAAAATGTTTGAGGATGTCAGAAATATTTAATTGTAAATGTTAAGCTAGGTTTCAGGATCTTGAAAGCTCTAGACTGATGAACTCCTCAGATTCCTCAGGATGTTCCTTAAACGTCATTATAAACTGTTTTTCTAGCTGTAAAACGAATCCCTGGTGGGCTGCAGCAGGAAAGAAGCTTTTTCCAGTCTAACGTGTGTTTGCTTTGATTAGCTGAGACTGAAGCTTTGAAGCTACTTTGATTGGGAACAGAAAATGTCCTGTTGTTTCATATCCCGACTCTCACGATGGGGTTTAGCTACTGAAACGCACAGGCTGTGTATGTTGTGCCAAGTTTGTGACCCCTGTTACTGCAGTGGTACTAACTCAGGCTTAAAACACTTTGGCCAAACTTAATGTATTAATGTATTTGAATTATATAATAATTAGTCAAACCATGCAGTATTTAAACATGTAATTCAATGACATTTAAACTTTTTTAGTGTGACCTTAGTGTTTATAAGTGTTCATAATACTTTTTGGGTTGACTGTATGTCCAGCACCACAATACTACCTGTATTATGGAACAAATATAAATGTTTTGTATGGATTCTGTCTGCATGGTGAGTTTTGCTAGTATTCATGTGATCAGTCTAACATACTTTTGGCTGCTTTAAACAGTTAATAGCCTGTAGCATCCTTGGGCTTAGCCTAACAGGTTGAGTTTTCCACGGAAACGTAACTAAGGAAGCGTCCCTGTGTTTAGGATAGCAATTTGTTCAGGAAAAAGCAGCTAAAAGGTTATGCAGGCAGATTTCCAGGATGTGTATAAAAGAGCTGACTAGTATATCTGCCTGTCTTTCATTGAAGTTTAGGAGTAAAGTTTGTTAAACCGTTCAAAACCAGAACAACCAGATTCAGAGGCTGTGTTGGTTATAAAGGATGGAAAAGATGGATTTCGGAAAGACACGTGACTTGCAACCATCCCACTGAAAATGTTACAATGGAATCAATGGACAGCCATTATCCCAACTTTCCTCAAGTTTAGTGCCATATAGACATGCTTTCTGCGGATTCCTCCAGCTGTCTAAAGACACAGTAACATTCTTTATCCAGTCCAAGAGACATGGAAAATATGCCTGTTCTAATGTTCTAGCTGTAGGCTGTGTCTGTAGACACGTTGCTCTGGTCAATGATAATAAAATGCACTGACTCAAATGTCTTGGGTTAAAATTCAGTTTTCTGTTACATAATCAGACCTTTAAGGCAAAGAAAATATCTGTCCCTCATCTGACTACTGAGTCAGTGCGTTTGTGGTTATGTGGTTTCCAGTGAAACTCGTAGTAGTGGGCAGAATATAATCGTACGTTGGTGTGACACGAAAACCAGTGTGCATTTGCGTATCTTGACACTCATATTTGACAGCTCGCATGCATACTTACAGACCCAGTGTCACCCCAGACCAAAATGCCACGTCCAGTATACCAGCCCAACTCACCACATCCAAAGCAGAAAACCTTGGCAGCTCTCTTTGCAAAAATAGAATATTCTGGCACATTCTAACTGAAACCTTGCGCAACATAAACCAGGCTCTCCGAATTAACCCCCCCAGCTCCCCACAGGAGCTGTGGAGGGGGCATGTTGCACGTATCATACGTTGATAAGTCTATTACTGGCCAGTGATAAATTTAACTGAGCTCTGCCAGTCTCAGTCTGCCTAGGAGGTAAATTACTAGAAGTAGAGAAGTGGAAGTTTGTTGCTTAATCACCAATTGTAAAATTTGGCCGTGTTGGAGGCATTGTGTCATTAGGAAAACACTTTTTTGCTGCGGGGGAACGTTCCCTGTGGAAAGCGTAGGCCCACGTTTGGATAAAAAGCATGTGGCAAGTGACAAAAAGGTCACTGAATAAATCCCAGGTGGTCTCTCTTGGGTGTTTGTAGCGCTGTTGTGGAACAAGGTTCATTTTCAGCAGGTTTTGACCAATCAGCGAAGGGTCCTGAAAATTGTTGATTACACAAGTTTTAGTGTAACAGACATTAATGTAGTTTGAATGTGGAAGTTTTAAACGTACAAAAATGTGGCAGATTCTCTTTTTGATATGACATTTAATGAGGTTTAATGGCCTCCCAACTGAATTGGAATATTTGAAAGTTATATTGGCGATTCTGAGAAGTGATATGTCACATTTGTAGCTGCTAAAAGGATACAAAAACAGTTCTGTGGTTTATGATATCTGGCCATCAGAGACGTCCCACCACACAACAGCTAAGCGTATGAGTTCCTTGTAAGGGTATGTTTTACATTTTTTAAAGTACAGTCATCAGATGCACATAATAGTCTTATTGGTCTCTGTGTGAATAGTTAGTCAATGTGTTTATCCACAAAGATTTTATTAACCTGTAGTAAACTGAAGTATAACACACGCCTTAATGGGGGAAAGTTAAATGAAACACTATTTTCCAAACCTCTCGAGTCTTGTGTTGTTTGAGGCTATGCCTTTACAGTCCCTGTGCGTCAGTATAACAAACAGCAGTTATGTCATAGTTTCTCTTAAAAATAGTTTAATCTGAAGGAAGTGAATAATGCAAAAACAGAGACATGACAGCAGGAACCTCAGAGCTGGGTATGGTACTAACAGGTGCCATCAAGATATAACAGTTTTGTTTAGTTGTAATAGGCACTTAAAGAGATTGCTTAGCCAAAAGTGAATACTGTTATTAGTTACTCAGTGTCGTTGCAAACTTTTCACTCTCAGATAAAGATGCAATAAAAGTGATTGGTGACCGAGGCTGTCAGTTCCTAACATTCTGCTTTTTGGATTCCACAGGGAAAGTAAATATTACAGGCCTGGAAAAACAAAAGGGTGTGTAAATAACGAAAGAGTTTGTGGAGGTTGAGAGAGAGAGAGAGAGAGAGAGAGAGAGAGAAGACACTGCTAGGTTTTGTACTGCTCCGAGGAAACAGAATTGAATCAGTTTGGTTCTAGTCTTTGACTAGTTCTAGTTAAATACAAAATACAGACTTTTTTCTAAACTGGCTGATGTAAATGTAAATCCAAATTGGTCATTATATTAATTTCACACTGATACAGCGTTCACACTGAATACAATAATGAAACAGCAGTGCCAAAATCAAGTCAATGAGCAATTTATGAGCAATTTAAAAACAAATCTTGTTATAATCTAAAAGAAAAAAGATTGGCATGAGTTTTCTTTGTCCAAACCAAGTTTAAAACCATGTTTAAACAATTTGCTACAAGTCCAGCTCAAATGTAAGATAAACTGTAAATGTTATATGGCTTATATGGTGTATGTGGGAGGGTGAGATTGCATCACGCTGATGATAATTTTCTCCAGCTTTTCTTGACTGAATGATTTCTCATCTTTATAACCCTTCGGAGAAACTTACAAAGTCATTCAGTTACTCTCAGTGGAGAGTTACTCTCTTCACTGTACTTCAGGTCTAGCTAAATGAATAATAGGAGAGAATGATCCAATTAGTCCTTCTCCTTCCCACAGAACTGGGCTTTTTCCCCAGAATTTTGGTTTCTCTTATGTCACATTCCATGAATGTGTGATAACTGATCATCGTGGGTGTGTGGTTGACTCCTAATGGAGAATGTATTGGGTCTAATTTGGAATATATGTTACTGCCATTGAGTGTTTGACTCTTGAGGTTCTTATGCTTTCACTTTGGGTAGTTTATACTATGAATACACATTTTTGTAATATAAACTATTAAGTTTGGGTGTTTGAAAATCCCACTCGCCACCAGATTTCTCAGCAGAACACACAATGCCAACAGAAACACTGCTGGCATGTTAGCGTAGGGTTCTTGGCAGCCGGATTTGCAATCAGTTGATGTGGTGAAATGCAATATGTGTATAAACACTGGATGTTTCCTATATTTGTCATACTGACTGATCTCATGTTCTCCATCTTTTTTTAGGCAGGCCTGGGCCTTGGTGTCTGTCATTGATGGAGGGAACCGTTCCTGCACCGAGGACGTACGAGAACACGAGAACCACGACACGGGCGGTAAGGCGCTGGCCCGCCGAGACTTCATCACCGTGGACGGTGTCGGGTTCACCGTCACTGCGTATAGTGAATGGAGAATGGGTATGTTGATGAATTTCCACATGCTAATTGTGTTAGATGCTAAAAAGGGTGGGTGTAATTTTTGTGGCACTGCCTGCACCAAACAGATAAACAAAAGTAATGACTGCTGAATGAATTTCAGACATTCTGACAAAGCTGCAAACTGTAACTTTTGCCTCTCTAGCGTTCTCTCTGTTCGAAAAATAAAATTGCAGGTTCATGTATATTGAAGCTCAAGTTTCTCAAGATATGATATTTCTCAGAAAATTGGACCCAATAATTCAAATTGTACATTATTATTATGAAATTACCATTGCATAGGCTGTATTTTATTATTGAAAAAATACAAACATCACCTTTTTGTAATGTTACATAATCTAATCAGCCACACGACTCTGGTTAAACTCATTGGGGGTCCTGTAAATATTACATTTAGTGTACATTAATCACCTCAGTGACCCTCACTGGTCTTTCCTCTGCTGTGAAGGTTACCCTACATCGGGTTTCCAAGTGGACGCAGTGGATAAAGTGGTTCTGAACCTGCTAGATGATGTCAGCAGCTGGAAACCGGGCGATCGGATTGTGGTGGCCAGCACAGATTATTCCATGCATCAAGCGGAGGAATTCACTTTACTTCCCTGTCCACACTGTAACAGGAAACAGGTCCGGATTCAAGGTGAGATCATGTTTGTGTGTGTGTTCGCATGCATCTATATTTTAAGTTCTAAAAACCTTGATTGTTCTTCTGTTTTTCCATGGTAACAGCTTAAGCCTCGCCTTACCCAAACCTTTCTGCGCTTTTTTTTAACTCAGCCTGACAGCAAGATAAACTTGCACAAAAGTAATAAATGTCATAAATCAGTTATTTCATTTGTGCTGGACCTCGGCTCTTTTGCTTTAGTCTCCTGTTCTGAGAATTTGAAGACCCTTAACAGTTATGTGCGGTATCGGGTTTAAGTGATTCCTGTCAGTTCATTTGCTACAGGAAAAGGGAGAGTTCTGTTTACCACAATCCTGTAAACAAACTGTCACTGCTGAACAAATTCTAGCAGTCAGTTGCAACCGGCAGAAGAACCCCACCACAAGTTCTCCACTCCACCCATGCAGATACACTTTAGTCATTTCAGTAATTGCTTTCCAAAGCCCCAATGTCCCAGCTGGTGTGTTACATATGGCCATTATTCTCAGTGCATATGGAGCCCAGGCGTGGGGGATGTGGAAATGTCTTCAGTGTTTCTGGTTATTGAAGGGATGTAGTTTAAATGTCACCTTGTGCGTTATGTCCTGTTGGCAAGCTGTTGCCAACACTTTTCCCTCCGGAAGGACACTGTGTTCATTTGAGTGTTTGTAAAGGGCAGTTTAAAAGGGTGGACACATTGATTTCCTTCCTGCCTTCATTAGTTGTACTTTTTGCAAGTCGTGTACCTTGAATTAAAGCGTTTCCCTTTGCAGATTTGGCCAGTATGTGAGGAAAACCCTTGCAAAACAATTTATTGTAGAGATTTTTGCCAAATGTTTGCCAAAGGTTTTACAAAAACGCTGTGCTAGCTAACGGGAATGTTATCAGAACGTTGACTAACAATGTAACGCTTCTCTCAGTCATCAAAAATGTTCTTGCAGTAATGTTAATAAAATGTTAATATGTCTTATATTGTATCCATCAAAACAACTGTTATTGTTAAGTTGTTAGTGGAATGTTAAAGAAATGTTAAAGGAATAAAATATGCGATTAACATTCATTTAAGTAACATCTTAAAATTGAATGATGAAAAACATTTTTTATTGTTTTGTTACTTAATGGAAATGTTTGACGTTCTTACAGTGAGTCACTTTAAGGGGTGAGTTTAACAGGAATTGATTGTGTTTATGGGAATTTCTCAGGAAAGCCTCAGTTCACGCATGTTGGAGAGATACTAGACGGTGTGGACATGCGTGCAGAGGTGGCTCTGCTCTCAAGGAATATCCTTATTCACGGAGAAATGGAAAAGTCCTGCTACGGAAATAACTGGTGCCAGTATTTCAGCTACGACACATTTGGGGGACACATCAAGGTCTGTTTAGTGTGTGTGTGTGTGTGTGTGTGTGTGTGTGTGTGTGGGAGTAAGTGAATCTGTGTTTGTTTATTTAACAGTAAGCTGTCTGGTGCTGTCACAGGTTGTAAACCTTTGCTTGCAGATGCTAATTTAGAGAAGCTAACAAACCTAAATGTATATTTAACTCATTAAATATGAAGGATAAACAAACTTCAGCAGAATCTTTCGTCATTTCATTTGACAAAACATCGCTGTCATAGCGGGAATTTCGAAGGGTTTTTACATTTAATCAGCTGTCTTAGAGATGCTTCTAAACTTCTAAAAAAATTCATTTAATAAAACATAAAACTTGATATGCACTTAAAAATGTCCAGTAATTGAGGCCAAAATATTGATTATATTATTTTATAAGAGTGATATTCTCATTTATATTATATTCTTGTATATATTATATATGTATTATAAGCTTGTCTGAAAATCTTATGCACTTTTTTTGTCCAATAAATTGCTGTCTTGAGCAGAAATGCCCCACCCCCTAATATTATCTGTTTCTGACTAGCAATAGCGCAAGAGGCAAATTATGGTCTTTTCCAGTCTGTGACGTAACCTGAAGAAAGAACAAGCCATACATTTGTTCTGACCCGACTTCCTCTTTCAGCAGAAAATGTTTACAAAAAAAACAAAACTGTGTTTGCCACACCATTGCCTCACTGTTAGACCACAAAGTTGCGTCTTACGCTCTTTCTCGTCTCGTGCTGTGTTCAGATTTTAGGGAACTTCTCATCGGTGCACCTGTCTCAGGTAGAGCTGAGGCACATGGGTCAGCAGCGAGAGAAGGGCAGGTATCCTCTAAACTTTCACAGGTGTGGAGACGTGGACCAACGGGGGGGCTACAGCAATCCCACCTCTGTGGACTCTCTCTCCATCCATCACTGCTTCTCTCGATGTGTTGGGATACATGCTACTAACGGCCTGCTGGTGAGAGACACACAAAGCTCCTCTATACATATGTAGTTAAGTTACTAATTGTATTTCATAATCCTGTAAAAGATAATTTTACTCGTTGTTTGTTTCGTTGGATTATTTCAGTATCTTTGAAACATTATAGGGACTTTCACTGCATTTTCGTGCACTTAAATACGTTATTTTAAATGTAGACGCATAGCAAACACACTCAAATTAAATCAAATGCGCTGTGGCAAGCACTGTGACACACTTCCTCTTTCCAAACACGTCCATGCAGCAATAATGAACGTCTCAGCTTTTGAGTTCATGTGACAAGAACTAGTTTGAATTGTTCTACGACGATTCTAAAACAATTGGGGAATTTACTGTTTCTTAAAATCTGTAATTTATTGTTTTGTGCAAGTATTATTTCTATTCAGTAATCCACATATTCCTCCTGATGTCATCACAGGTTAGGGATACGGTGGGCTATGACACGCTGGGACATTGTTTTTTCCTGGAGGATGGGATTGAACAGAGGAACGTATTTTTCCATAACCTGGGCTTGTTGACGAGACCAGGAACCATTCTGCCCACCGATCGCAATGATAGCATGTGCACTGAAATAACTGACAGAGTCCACAAGGGCTACGTACCATCTCCTGCAAACGAGTGCAAGTAAGACAACACACACATTTAAGAAACGTTCATTTGGCGTCGCTGGATGCTCTCGTAAGTTATAACAAGAGCCTCTCCGATGTGTGAGTGTTATCAAAATTTTTCCTGACGTACAGAGTTTTGCCTCTGCCGTGTCTCTGACCTTGACAGACTGACCGGCTGCATTGTTTGGTAAAATAACAGGAGAGAACAGAGCTCTCATTTCCTGAGACTTAGCGATGGTCTTTTTTCTTATCCAGGCAATAACACACCCTGTGTACCTCCCAGACAGAGGAATTATGTTTTCAGGGTGTCTTAAACACTTCTGCTTTAGTTTTTGTAGTTATGTTTGTAGTTGTCTTGAAGTTTTATTCAGATTTTAATGTTTTTTTCACTTCATAATTTAAGAACCTCAGATTAAACTTATTTAAGTTTTTCGCTATGACTATGACTAAGGTATTTTAATTTACCTTTAGGTTAATTTTACAAAAAGTTTATGCCATACAAATTGTACACACACACACATACACACACACGCTACATATTTTCAGTGTGTGTTAAAGTCACATGTATTTTCTGTTGCATGTGTGTTTTAGGGCTGTGTCTACGTTTTGGATTGCCCACCCTAATAATCACCTGATCGGTAACTCGGCGGCTGGCTCACAGGTACACAAACTTTGATACGACTACAGGACTCTCCAAACAGTGAGCATATCTGTTTACAGAGTCCCCGGTGTTTATCTCAAGATCTCTTTCAATTATGGTTTGTAATGTTTGAGTTGATGCCCACAGCCTGAAGATACTGACAGCGATGAGAACATCAGGGCATTTGTAATCGTGAAAGCATCTTCTTATTCCAGTTCTTTATTAAAGATTTATGTGCCAATATAAATCAGATTAGTCTTGCGTTATTTAATTGGCTGTGCTTGGCTTGGTTTGTCTGAGGTTTGGTAAACAAAGGGATTTATTAAGCAAAGCTTCTTATAAAGTTGTGCTTTTAGCACAGCAGGTTAAAAGACTCTGTCTGCCCAACCCTTCACAAAATGAGACGTCTGATGGTTCGGAGCTCTCGGGAATAAGTATTGAAACGATCTCAAACTGCTTTTAAGTCGTACTGAACATGAGCACCCCATCTAACTTGGAACGTTCTTAGAATGTTTGCTTGTGTTCTCTGAAATAACGTTCTTCTGTCAAAGTTCTCAAAAAGTTCTTGCAGTTGCACAAGTAGAACTTTTTAACATTATTTATCATGTATATCAAAAGTTATTCTTTGGTTGTTAGAGGAACACTTTAAAAATGTTGCAGAATTTGAAAAAAGATTAAATAAAAAATGTGTATATATAACAAATCATTATCGTTAATACAACATATAGAATACTTGACCTTCCTAAAAATATTAAAAATACATTTGCTATTATTACTTAAAGGAAACACAGAGGAAATGTTCTTACAACCCAAAATTGTTAGCTGGAACGGTTGTTAGCTTGTCACCAATGCTGATATTTATTACGCTCTACTGACAAATCAAAGCAATACACAGACTGACAGATTTGTTGGAACACAGACAAACAGATTGAAACCAACATTGGACATTATAATAAATATCTTCACTCTCCGAATGCCATTCAGAATAAAAGCCAATCAAATTAGAGGATTGGAACAAACTGTTTCAGAACACTATATTAATTTTCTTTCCTTCTTTC
This sequence comes from Yasuhikotakia modesta, assembly GCA_036877545.1. Lineage (NCBI taxonomy): Eukaryota > Metazoa > Chordata > Actinopteri > Cypriniformes > Botiidae > Yasuhikotakia > Yasuhikotakia modesta. The sequence goes on from JBAJNP010001692.1 coordinate 33,461, forward strand.
TTTGCTGTTTGTTTGTCTCTCAGGATGCAGGAATCTGGTATATTTTTCACAATTCCTCTACAGGTGATTCTCACGGGCTGGTTCCTGAGACGAGAGCTGAGCTCACACCTCTGGGCTTGTTCTTTAACAACCGCGTTCATTCCAACTTTAAGGTTAGCACATGCCTCATGTTTGCCTTGGAAAAAACCTTCAGATAGGCTGGCAACCAGTAGCACCACAACAAAAACTAATAAGAAAGCCTGGGGATACTTTGATTTTAGTTTGTAAACACATTCCATGGTTTTGATTGCATTATATAAGCAGTTATGGATCGTATCCTTAGGCTAAAAGTTGGCCAGACATTTGGAAATGTTTTTATAATAATATTGAGGTGGTATTTATCACACAGTGTTGGTGCTAATAGCGTTTCTCTATTGTCATTTAATATGAAACTCTCTGCAGTGAAGGTAGAATTTCCTGCCTTCAGTTCACTGGGTTCATAAATCATTTGGGATTTGAAGTATGTTTTTAAAATGTGGCTTTAGGAAAGACTTGTGACATACTCACACCCTTTCCTTTACAATAGTTCTCTGTTATCTCCTTATTTGGGTTAGTTAGCTGAGCAGTTAACTCACTCACTACTGTGTACTGACTGTATACACTTGTGACTATTCACAAATAAAGGTGAAAATAACAGGGAAGCCATTTTATTGATTCCAGTGAGGTCCACAGAGTTTAGCTCCAACCCAAATTAAACGCACCCGAACCAGCTAATAAAAGTCATTGGCACTGCGGGAAACATCCAATCCATTCACATGAATGGAGATCCCTGCCTTAGCAGAACCATTTTCAGAAAGTATCTGTGGATGTTAAATGTTTTTAATAGGAGCATAAAGCCTGACAAGAAACCTTTAAGGAACCTTTATTTTAGAGGTTCCGCCACATACACACTGACACTGTATCGCTGTATTGTTTACATGGTGCTTGAAATTGAACATGGGACTGTAAGAGCTGTTGACTGATGGGCTGTTGCTGTCTCAGGCTGGCCTCTTTATCGATAGGAAAGTCAAGAGCACCAACGGCACGGCAGCCGACCCCCGTGAGTACCTCTGTTTGGACAACAGCGCCAGGTGAGGGAACATGGTGGAAATCCATCAGTAAGCCGGCGGGGTGTCTGGGGTCTGATATTTGCATGTTCATGTGCATGTGTTGCTGAAGTATCCATTCTGCTTATAAAGAAAACATCTGCACAGATAGAGTTTCTGCAGGAAACTTGTCGTTCAAAGTTTCTGTTTGTTCTGGTCGTTTCTCAGACCACACACACCGCGCTATAAGTACACAGTGTGTTTATCTGTTGTAATTGTGTGCGTTTCTCTCTTTTTCACTGTCAATACTGTTACTGTATACTGAATCACTTAAATAATAAGTCATATGGGTTGTAAGGGTAAATGTTATGAGCAGGTATGTTGCAAAATCTAAATACAATTTAAAAAATCTAAATATGATCAAAATCTAGTCTGTTGCAAAATCTAAATATACAAAAATACTAAAAACACTTTATTCAAAAAATGTTGTTCCCTCAATTTGTTTTCATTTGTGAAAGTTTTACTTTTGTAAAGTTTCTAATACATTATTTTGTTCTTGCTGTAAGTGCAACAAAATTAAAGCACTTAATTTAAGCACTTACTTAAACATTATTTTACACATTACAGTTAGTTGGGTTTATCATGACATTTTAGGTAGAAATCAAACCTCACACAAGCATGTTGGACTTCTTGAGGAGTACTTATAAAAATGAGTTTCTCATTAGTTCTCATTGGTTTCTCAGGTTCAGGCCTCATGAGAACGCTGATCCAAACAGGCCACGGGTGGCTGCGCTAATCGACACTCTCATCTCCTTTAAAAACAATGACCTGGGGGCCTGGATCCGCGGAGGTGACATCATCATACGCAACTCAGGGTAAACTGAACGTCTACTGAGAAAACAATTACATTAATAAAACAGTCATGATCTCATTCATTGTTTTGCTTCTCTGATAGATTTGCAGACAACGGTGTTGGACTTTCATTCGCAAGGTACTGTGTGGTTTTGTGTTTGTGTGTGTGTGCAAATGCAGGCTGCTCTCTGATTGGGAAATGTGTGTAAACATGTTGGCACTGGTGTTACATCAGATGTCCTTAGGCAACCGGTTAATGAAACAGTTAATTTGAACTTCTCTCTCTGTAGCGATGGCAGCTACCCTAAAGATGAGGGCTCCAGTCAGGAGGTCTCTCAGTCTCTGTTTGTCGGTGAGAGCAAAAATCGTGGCACCAACGGTGGGCAAAATAAATACTGGGGTGTCGGTGTAGTAGATGGGAAGATGAGGACTCTGCCAAGAAACAAGTATGTTAGAGGAAGATTGATATTAAATATAAGCTTTCATCGTTTTTAAAAGCCTGAAAAGTTTAGATAAACCGCCAAGAAATGCATGAATTGTGTGTAAAATGTGTGATTTCTTGACGGCTCCAATGGCTGAACTTGTTTCTAGCAAAGCCAAAGTCATGCATCTGATATCCAGGAAATTCACTAACTTTTAAAACGTATAAATGCAAAAAGCAATGCAAGCTGACAAAAGCATGAATGTAACGTAATAAATGTGTTTTCAGGACGTTTCCAATTCGAGGTTTTCAGATTAATGATGGTCCAGTGAGGATCTTAAACAGCACGTTTCGGGCATTTGGCTCCACGACAGAACGCCTGACCACGGCTGTGGGCTTCAGCTTGAAAAACATTTGGCAGCTGACTCCCAGAAATAACCTGTCCTCTCTCGCCTTCCACCCCAGTGTGAGTACACACCCACATTTATGACTTGGAACTGTTTCAGATGCCCTGCATTACTGCTGTACTGTGATTACAAAAGCTTTGTGATGTACTACAGGTTATACAGTTTTCAGTGTTTATTTTTTAGTAACAATTTTTAAGAGAGCTGTTATGAAGGTATAACCTTCAGCTTAAATGATGTATAGCATTTTATTCATACTTTATTTAATGTCATTTAAATTAGATGTAAATGACATTAGGTAACTGCAGGGACTTGCCCTCCTGGGGTATGTATTACTCTCAATTGCCCTACTCAAGGTGATAGAGACCTTTTCCCTAGAAGCCTGGATTTATAACCATGATGTCAACCCTCCATTAGACTCTGTCTAGTCTTTAATAATGACCCCTTAATAATTTACCTTAAGTGTCACTAATAGTGGTATTTACTGCTTGTTTGTAAGTAAAAGGCTTTTCTTTTATTGCTGGCCCACACATCTGGTTGTTCTCTCCTGACTAGTCACCATCTGCCGCAGCTCCTGTGGTGCTCAGTAGTGTTAAATAAGGCTCTGCTTTGGCAGCTGGCAATTAGGATATGTTTGAGGAAAAAACTCTTTGAAAGCTTTTTGGCTGGTCCGAAGTTTACCTCAGTTGTTCAGTCTTGTCCTTGTCCCAGTGCTTGTTTTCTGTTGTCATGGAAAACCCGGAAATGTCAGGGGATTTTTAAATATGTTCAGATAAAAATACTCGATAGACTAAAAAATGTTCTGTGAAAGTGAAATCTCTAATAATTCCATTTAAAAAACCTTATTAAATTATTTGAAAAATAGGAATTAATTGGTCGCAGAAGGGTAGCTTTTAGGTTACTCTTTTAGATTTTACCATCACTTGTTTACACTACTTCAAACTTCTGATCCTGTTTTAATCCTCCAGGTGACCCTGAGAGCATTTTTTGGGCGACCGGGCGAGTGGTTTGAGCAGAACGATCTGGATGGTGATAAAAACTCAATTTTTCATGACCTGGATGGATCTGTCAGCAATTACACAGATACGTATGTGGGGAGGGCCAACAACTTTCTGATCCGCCATCCTCAGTGTGTGGACGTTCCTGGCTGGAATGGGGTCGTATGTAGTGGAAAGTACTCTCAGGCAAGATGGCTCTCATTACGAGTATCTCCTTAACTATCTTTTCTTCTCAGGAAGTTAAAGAAGAAAGGGTTTGTTTCTTCTCCTTGCAGGTGTATGTACAGACACAGGGTGCTTCTAACCTCAGCCTCACCATCAGAAGAGATGAGTACCCTGATAGGCCCATGGTTCTGAGAGGTATCAGAAGCCAGACAGCACCTTCTCAGCAGTACCAACCTGTTCTGATGATGAGCAAAAGCTACACAATGCACTGGAATGGACCTGCACCCAGAGAAACTGTGATCTCCCTTATTAATTTCGATAAGTAAGCAAATCCTGTGATTCTTCAACCCTAATCATTAAGTGAAATCAAAAATAATTTTTGATTTTGTGATATATTGTAAGTAAGATACAGTGATGTTCCTCTAGGGGGGACTGGGCTCTTCTTGGCCTCTGCTACCCCAACGAAACCGTCTTCCAGATCACATCAGATATCAACAACAAGCAGAACAATGGGTTTGAGGGCTTTGAGGACTACGGCTCTGTGTCGTCCATGGCAGACCTGCAGAAACGGCAGGTCGAGAGAAAGTACTTTTTCGACAAATCCACCGGGTAAGAGCGAACAGTTTGATAGGTCAGGAAACTACATCAGCATTTAATTTAAAAGTAAAATGTGCAGTTTTGCACCACTAGTGGCACCCGGTCAAACTGCAAACCGTTAAGAGGCTCAATTGGGTGAGACGTAACATCAATGTGAGTTAAGCTCAGTGAAATGAGTTTGGCATTGAGCTTCTTGTTTAAAAACAATGGCAGGGGGGGTAAAACTTTTCTGACAACATATTTTTGCAATTGGCTTTGGTGCTGCTAGTGGGGAAGAAATTCCACCTATTTTTTCGCATTTACTTGTTGTTTGTCTTTTCAATTAAATCAAATGCTTGCCAATGAAATACTTGCATTTTAAATAGCGGTGAGATCTTAAGCCTGTTGTTAATTCACGGCATCCTCCAGCTTGTTATGGTTGTATGCTCAAGCGCGACTGAGACGTGAAGGTCACGGCTACTGCTCCGCCGCAGGCTGTGAAAGAGTGAAGATCATAGCCACCCTACAACCCTCCCAAAAAACACAAACCTGCAACTGCACTGCCAACGCCTACCCCAAATACAGCAAGACTCCCAGCACCACTGTGCCTATGCCAAAGCCAAACACAGAGCCCTGCAAAGCCTGCGGGGCCTCACAGGTGAGCGTGACCCAGACAGAGTGATTTGTGTATGTATGTTTGATAAAATGGCTTGAGTGGAGCTGTGTGCCAGATAGACCGAGTGTCCATCTGCTGTCTTGGCCTCCCGTTTTCTTGGTTGTTATAACAGAGAGTCTTTAAACTGCCAACCCTGAGCGTTTGTTGTTTTTCTTACAGTTTGTCTTCTCCAGCGACCCGTGGAACAGCTACCTCCAAACTCAGATAAAATCTCTCAGTGTTAAAGAAGAACAGAGTAATGACACGCATGCTTACATTACTGTAAGTGTGGCTGTTTAAAGCATTTATTTCATTTTAAGAACATAGACATTGCATGTATTTAGTAAAGAAACTTTAGTATTTAGTAATGTAGTAATGTTTTAGCATATAACACATTAGCATATATGCGAATATGGCGTTATTCTGTGGAATGGTAATGGTAATATTCTTCTTATCTGCATTTTGGACGAGCTGTTGCTTTAAGAGAATGTCTTCCATCTTGTTTATCCTTTTGAGGTTGCGTAAAATTCTGTTGTTTGTAAAACCAGAGCCAGAATCTTTTTTTCCGTCTTGTAGGTGAATGCAGTGAGGTTTGACCTCAATCAGTCAGGGTTTCTTGTGGTTAACGTGGACGCATGCTCTGGACAAGTCATAAAGATTTCATCCTTTACCACGATGGACTCCAAGATGGAACAGTATTTGAAAACTGGAATTATGAAGAGGTGAGGGGTGAGAGTTGTGGTTTGGATTTATGGTGGCATGTCTGGAGGCTAGTAGAAGTTTGCACTGCTGTAAATAAGGATTGCAAATCCAATGCCAGGGATCAGAAGTGAGATTTATAACGTTTTTGAGGGTCATATGTTAACACGTTTACAAGAGTTTTTGGTGCACATGTTATTAAAGTATAAAATCTCCTACCTTGCATAATTAAACTTTAAATTTGTGATTTTTTCACTGTACCCATTCTGTTTCGTTGTGTAGATCGATTGTTCTACTCGCCACAAGAGGTCAGCCTCCCAACATTGCTGGCGTTGCACAATATCTGGTCCATCTGGGATCTGATCATGTGCCTGATCTTGACAAGAAAGGTAACGGCTGCTTCAGCAACATGAAATGTGACACTTTCTGAAGTTGTTTGTCCTGATTAAGGTTTTATGAGTGTTTCTTTAACTGTCTCCGTCCAGAGGCCATTGTTATTTTTGGGTTCCTGGGTCAGGGAGATCCTTCACCACAGCCATGGACTGCTGTGCTGGCGTACCAAGGTGCAGAGATGCTGGGCTTGCAGGAGAAATTCATACCTCTGTCCCTGGAGGAATACTCCTGTCCACCACAAAAAGACCAGTCCACACGACCAGATATAGAACTCCTGAGAAAATCTCTTAGCCAAAAGTGAGCCTTTACTAGATGTGAACAGACAACACAACCAACGAATGAATGTGAACTCATGAACTTAATTTATTTTGGCAACAAAAAGGGTTAATGGTGTTCGTACAAGTATTTTATTAAGCACGTGAATGTATTTGCGTCTGTTTGTTCCTGTCTGTTGTGTGGTTGTATTGTTGTAAATGTTACAGCACAAAGGGATGCACTTTTTTACTACACAACAGAAAAAGTCTTTATTACAAAAAGGATAACAAATTGTTATGAACACAGCAAAGTGACATCAGGAATGCTGTAGTTCAGTACAGAAGCACACCATAATACAGTCAGCTGGCAATTAACCCACAACCTTACCTTACCTAACACACTTTTCTCTGTTTTATTTATTTCTGTTGATTTACCAGGAAATGCATACTGAAGGGTTTTACTGCTGCTCACACATGCACAAGTAACTACAGCGTATACTTTTACAGTGAGGTTTTACAGTGAGCCTCAATAGTCATGTTTCTACATAAAACCTTCAATACCTATGAAATACTATCCATAAATGGTAAACCAGTGTCCGTTGTTAGGTTTGTCTGTTTAGAGGTGCGTAACCAAGTTGGCCACTTAAGTTGGAGGTTTGTGTAAAATCACACCAAAGATTGTCTCAAAAGGTGTTACGATAATGTTCATTACAGTTTAACTTTGCAGTGCTGTCACTTGGCTTGTAACGTCCCATATGAAATGTAATATTGTCAGAATTATGCTTGAGATGAGTCTGTATTGTCTGTACATGGGTGTTAAGGATGAATTAGTTAGGCTACTTGTAACCACTGTGAAATTCTTGGAGAACGTTGGATAAGGTTTTAGATACACTACACAGAAATGGTGGTTTCATTTTTGTTTTTTTTGTAAAGTTTTGCTTAAATATGTAAAGTTTGTCCCCAATTTTTTTGTAAAATGCCAAATTCTCCTTTTAATAGCTAAACCCTTGTGCTGTATGTTTGATATTCTGAAATTCAGACAAGATATTACAAAGCCTATAAATAATACTCGTGTATGTTGCCTATTATTGAATGTGTTTTGAGACGCAGGTGAACCGGATGTGCAAGTAACCAGTAGAGGGCAGACACGTTTTAAAGGTACGCTGGTTTTGAAGACGAGTGTTTTTATGTCTGTCCCCTGAGTTGGGTGACGTCTGTCAAACCTGATCCAGGTCATCAACTTGGCACCATGACGTCATGGGGATTGTACGTATTAGCTGCCATATGAGAGGAAATATGAAGTGAGACACAGACTCCGACATTCAGTCGGGTAGGATGCGAGCTCGCATCAATCACCTGTAGGCGTCCGTCTCCTTATGCTTCTGTTTAATTGACTTTCTTAACGCTTTAATCCTTCTTCTTAAGAATAACATCGTTACCTGATTAAATATTAAACGTTAAGCACCATTTCTACATTGCGAAGTCGACGTAATATTTTGACGCAATGTTTTTGATCGCGTCTCATTTGACGCGATATTCGACGCAAAGGTGTAAAATCGTAAGCGTGGTAAAACAAAGGCACGTTTTCGGTAACATCTGCCGTGTGTTAACGAGAGATAAACGTGTTAACGAGAGATAAACGATTAGCTGTGTTGTTCATGGCCGCTTTGTTTCAGTCAGTCACACGGAGACGTGGAGGCGCGCAAAGTTCCCGCCGTTTCCACGCGCGGGCATAATGTCGGCGCACGGTAGCGCTGCGCTTGGCTGTCACGAGCAAAACGTTAAAAAAACCAGCCAAACTCCTACTCAGATGTTACCACCGAACCGCAGTGAAACCTCTGATGGTCGGTTTCATCGCAAGGCTGAAGACGGGAGCCAAGTAATTGGTCTGGTCGCAGTGAATTGGAAAGTTTGTGTTCTGTCAGTCTGGCAAACCGGCACCGTTCATCTGAAGGTTATGACCTAACAGCAGTTTTACTGCCTGTTCCCAGAAACTTAAAGTGTTGTATTATGTCTATAGATGGAAATTCATTCAACTAGTGATTTGTAGTAATTCCTTGTGGATTGGGGATTGCAGTATTGCGTTCTCTATGTCAGGTTTATTTCTGTATACAACCGATGCAGACATGCAATGTATAATTTTGCATTTACAGAATGAAATATTTCATGGATGTTAATTGTTTTGCACGTTTTCCATTTAAAGTGGTATATCAGGAAATGCATGCAATGAATTCGTCAGCATTAGTGAAGTAATATATGTTTGGTTAAAATGCGTGTGTTGATCTAGTGAAACATTTCTGTTGTATTTCTTTGAGTTACACTTCGGTAAGTGCTTCCCTGTCAGTCCAATTCAACATCAAAAGTCACTTTATAGTTCATATGAGGCCAATTCTGAATTTTGCCCAGCCGAATATGAATGCTTGCGCCAGACCGTGTGTATCACACATTGTGCAACAGGCTAAGATATTCCTGCACAGTTCAGGCATGGGGTTGTTAATAATTAAGTGACTCAGAAAGTGACATAGGGGTATGCTACTATGGCAACATCCTCCCCCCGTGGCGGTGGCACTTAGTGGGGTAGTGTAAATGTCGACTCTGTCTAATGTCAATGTGGGTTTATCACATACACAGAACTGTATAAGATTGGTCTGGTTTTTATCCAGCTGATGGAGGCTGAGGTAAAAGTAGAAATTCAGCCACAAAGCTTGAGTGTCTTAATGTAGAAATAAGATTTCTGACCTCTTTAAAAGGTTACAGGCCCAGAGACTGTCAAACCCTCAAATGGAGCAATGCGGTGATTTCTTTGTTCTAGTAATGCATGGAGCATCTCAAAGAAATATGGTACAATTCACCTTATGTTCTGTTGGTTCCTATATTGCCATGTTCAAATTGTTTTGCTGATAATATAATTTGTAATAGAAAATGTAGTATGTAAGAAAATGGCTCAGATTTGGCATTTGGTGGTCTCAGACTTTGGAGCCCCCTGTATTTGGTGTTGGCATGATTTTGAAAAGCCATCAAGCTATATTGTTTCTGATAATCTGTGCAGTCATGCGTTTTAAGCAGTGGACCTGCGTGTAGGGGTTTCTTGTTGCCATGGAGCTGTTTAGGATTATTTGGATCGGTGATGGTTGGTTCAGATCTGATGGATCCAAACATATGGGACTTCTTTCCTCTATCATCACAACCCTCAGATGTGGTAAATAGCATAGTTAATACACTCACTGTTCTGATTGGATGCACTCACACTGCTGATTGGAGCATTGAGCCATTCCATGTGGACCAATCAGGTCTCTCTCTCTGGCACCATTCCTCTATCATTGCTAATTGACTCATCACATTATGGTTATTACAGAGCATGCCCATGGCTGGTTATACTTTTTGCTCATGATGAGCTTTTTGACGGACAGTATTTAAGAAAATTTTATATTTACTTTATTATGCTCTTTAGGTTTTGTGTAGTAAAATAGTTTTATATTATAGAACTATATAAAACTACACACACATTTTGACCCCATTTTATTTAGTTAAACATGTCAATTCATGATTGGTAACAAATCATATGTACATTGTTATCAAACTTAAAACAACTTTTTCTTTTATACAGCATGGCATGTTTGATTAAATAACATTTTGGTCTGTTTAAAATATACCTGATTAATGCACATATATTGAGAGAACGTTAAGCGTAAATAAACAGTATTTTAATTGGGTTAATATTTAATTCAATTAGTAATAGACAGTCAATTCACATTTGTTTGTATAGCACTTTATTTTAAGGCTGCTTTAGAAATGTGAAAGTAAAACCATAATGCTACACAATGAAATTACGCTGTATTACTCTTTGTGTCATCAGCAGGTTTCTTGGTGATTAGCTAACATATTCTTGACAATCTTCTGCTTTTAAAGACAAGTCTTCCTTTTAAAAGGAGGAGAAAATTTCCTCTCGCTTGCATGAGATCTCTTTGATGGAGGAGCATGGAAGCTAACGTGTTTTGTTCATCCGGCGCTCTCTACCCATGAAAACCTCAGAGACAAGCCAAATCAAACCACACCACCTCAGTCCAAACAGCAGACAAACCATGAAAATGAGAAAGATTAGAGAGACAGAGAGAGAGGCATTACAACGGCTGATGTGAAAGCTGCTTTCGTCTTATTTCTGGTACTTCAGGCTGAAAGTAGAGGAACGTGAGCCAGGGAGATGAGAAAGAGAAAATCAGGAGATACAAGACCCTTGATCTCTTCAATAGAGTTTGCAGTCTGCTGCCATTTCTTGCCCTCGCTATTTCTATCTGTGGGGAGCTCGTCATTAATTCATTACGTAGAGCACGCTAAATTAGCCCTCGTTAGCCACCGACTGTTTGCTTTATTTTATTTGACATCATTAGCCTTCCCTCAATAAGACAACATTTATTGCCCCCCTCACCTAGCAACCTGCATCTAGGAGCAGGTAGGCAGTACCTCAGCCCCCCTCACTCACCCTCGGCCCACACGGTTCCCAGGCCCCCCTGCCACTCTCTGGTCCCCACACCTCCCGTGTCTCGTTTACAGAGTCAAACGGATGCCTGTGGCCCAGGTGCCTCCCCTGATGACGTGTGTCATGCGTTGGTGACAGGGCATTGACAGGCATACACTCTCTCCCTCGTGCTCTCTCTCCCTTTCTTCCTCTCTCTCTCTGTCTGTAGACACTTAAGTTCAGGCACTTTTTTCAATGAGCCATCTAGATTACAGGTCAGTTTATGAGGCTTAACTTAATATGGATGATAAAGGACTGCACATACACCATTGAAGTAGACACTGGTTATGTAGTTGTGTGGGGCTGGGACAGCAGTTTCTGAGGACCACGCATGGGAGATTTGGGCTGATCTGCCTGTTTCTGCTGGATGTCATGAACGCAGGGAACAGACCCGAGGCAAACCCATTGCTGTCAAATGAGTCACAAGGTCATTGTAACCTTTGTCTCTAAGGGTTTCTGTCGCCTGTACATCTTGAACCAAAGCTCATTTTGTTCCAGAAACTTTTCTCAGGGGCCTTTTTGTTTTTGTGGCCTCACCACTTCCTTAAGAGTTTGAATTTCAGATCTTCTCTGGCTACCTGGAGAGATACGATCTTCAGAAATTTAAAGAGAACTACAGAAGACTTCTTAAACTTAAGCCTGGTAAGACACGTGCACTGATGTCTTTGTAAAGCTAATATCAAATACTTTTATTCATCACATGCTAATTTGCACTTTAATATTGTTCAACATCGTTATCATCAGAGTTTCTATTACAATTTCTGATTAGTTTTGTAGTTGCAGTTTGGTCTGCAAAGAATGATGCAAGTACAGAACTTCATAATGATTAATAATGAGGCCAATTGGTCACCGTGGAATGCGTTTGACTAGTGCAATGGTAAATAAATGATAGCTGTTACTCTTTCACCATCTGTTGGAAATTGTGCAGTGAGCACACAGCAAGAAAGGATTTCTGCCATATGTTCCCTGTGAAGAAAACCCTCCTCTTCCTCATCGCACATATTCTGACATGCATGGATTTGTCTAAAGGCTGACATTGAATTTTAAAACTGAATATATTAATTCTGTGATCTAATAATTGAGGGTGGTTCGGTTGAATGTATTTTTATCTGGCGTTGCTTGAAAAATGTTTGAAGGGGGTATAAGCAGTTGTTGCATAACTGTGTAGATTTGTCATACATTTGGCCTGACGCTGTAGCTTATTTGCAATATTAGCTACATGATTTTCTTTAACGCCACACAGTTTTATGCTAGTTATGTTAGAAGTGATAATTAGGACAGTATCAAAGAAAACCACTGACTTGTTTAGCTGCAGTGTGTCAGTGTAACCAGGATGCCTTGCGACTACAATAATCTGCTTATTCCGATCCGGCATAGAATGATTTTAGCAATCGTTATGATCAAAGAAGACTTTATTGAACACGTGCAGTAAGTCTATGCTAATGAACATCCTGTCTGAACTAATTACAGCCAGTACCCACACCTGGAATGTCTGTATTTCATGCAAGTATTTTGTCGCTAATGTCAGCCTTATACAAACATCCCTGCTTACACACACATACACCCACCTACTGACTTTGTTGTTGTGAAGCTTGAATTATTGATGACTCCAGACTGCTAAAAAATGCATCCCCAACCTTTTTATCATTCAACAATCAAGAACCAATTAGTAGAGCAATCTGAGGTCTTCTTTAATCTGGACCGAGAGAGACTTGTGTGTAATAAAGCATGAAAAATAGTCACTGTGCTATGATAATCAGTTTTTGCAGAGAATGAGGCTTGGCATACATTAGCGAAATTCTGTGGAGTGTTTCTGGAAAAAATCGTAATTCTTGTATTTGTTTCTGAGCTTCAACTCTTAAGGGCCAGACAGAAAACATTTAAAAGAACCGACACGACATGATAGAATCTGGATGTGTGAAAGCTAAAAGCTCATTTCATTACTGATGTATCTGACCTTTGAATATTGGCAGGATGTCTGGTCCTTATTTGTGGATAATATATGTATTTGTTCTTTTAAACAGGAAGAGACTAGCTAAACAATAAGTGTAGCAGCAAACCAGGGTTTTGCTTTAGTTTTTTGTAAATGCTGGGCATATCAGAAATAAATTATGACACATTATCAATCAAAAAGTTTGTGTCTTTCAAAAACTCTTCTAAATCTATGAAACGAAGAGAATGTATTCAGTTCTGTTCATGGAAATTGAATAAGCAGATCTCTGAGTATCTTTCAAAGTTTGATGCTTAACTGGTAAACTGGTGAATTATTAGTTCTTTTGGTTTCGGTTTCCAGGCAGATTGAATAAAACAAATGTGTGCAGTCACCACAAATTACTCCCGAGTATTGCATAAGACTAGCCAATCAGATTAGCTGTCTGTGTGTGTTACCCGCCTGCCCTGAGGCTGAGACTGTGACAGGTGCACTGCCCACAAACCGTGATGACTGAAAACAATGACCTTTAAACATTTAAAAAGTTCGTAAAGTTTGTCTTAATTAATTAGGAGTGAAATATTCAAACATTTACATAAAAGTATCTGCATGATATTATGTGATTAGGACTAGATTACTCTGTGAAAACTGTCTTTCTCTGCCACACTCGCTCTCTTCTTTTCCACATTTCACGTGAGTGGATACATCAAATTCTTCAAAATGAGGCCCCATTGGCTCTTCAGCAGAACTGCCACTGAGACTTAATCAGATGAGTAGTTCATGTCCTCCAGTTAAACGAGAACACTTCAGAGATTTCTGTGTCATTTTAATTTAATCATTTAACTTCTCATAGAGTAAATTAAATGAAATTCAAATGTCTTTCCATTTGAAATGTATCATACACAAGACAGATATGGACCATTAAAGGTCTTTATTGGTCTATAGCTATAAAACTGTTTTATCTTTCTCTAGCGTTTTGTTCGCTGAGCTTCACACACACTCTTGCTTTATGTGATTTTATCTGTCTTGTTTTTGGGTTTAGATTTGGGTGTTGCAATAAGATGGGATTAACAATAATCATATTAATAACCATGATTATTGATGCCATGTTTATACTAGATGTATGATAATACCATTAATAATTCAGTACCAGTAAGTAGTTGACACTCCAGAACAGTAGTTGGTGCTATTGCACCCGTTTGCTTTAAGGTTTGCCCTAAGAGGCACAGTGGTGACAAACTCTTTGCCTCCTTTCACTCGTATTTTCATAGTGATACATGGGCCAAAATGAGAGAAAATACTACATACATTTAAAAATGAACTGCAATTGTATTTTGTAACTGGTTATTGAAAATAACTGATTATTCTTATAGTATTTTAAATGTATATGGTGTATATGGCACAATAATTATTTTGGCTATAATTAACCATATAGTGAAAATCTGATATTAGGCCCTAGAATAGACATCATTTTTATTAAACTTTTTATTTGGCTGAAACAGACAAAGTGATCTTCCTCCTCTGCAGGTTTCAGACGGGTCAGAATCTTTTGGAATTATGAGTTACTAATAGCAGAACAAAGAGAAAGGGTGAAAACAAAAGTTGACCTAATACTTACTAATTTGAAAAGAAAAAGTTGCATGAACAGATATAATAGTTCAAATGACAAAATTCATGCCATTTTGTTTTGTGTTTGTCCCTCAGGACTCCATGACAAGAAAAGTCCAAGCCAGGAGAGTTTTGCAACCTCTCTGCACAGAAATGAAGGTAAGACCAACTAGTTTGCAGTAGTCTAGTTAACAACTTTCACATTATTTAAATGGCGCTTTAACCTTTCCCACAGTTTGTCACTTGGATGGTCGTCAAATACGTGACATTTTGGTGCAGCAGAAAACATATTGCTGCCTGATTTAATCAGTCTCTAAATTGTTCATCTGTGCACTTGGTAGGAGGCATAATGGAGAAAATGACCAGTCAGACAGTGAATTATGGGTAATCATTGGACCCCGTGAGTCAGATGTCAGCGGGGTGGAGACAAATTTTCTGTCGTATCAACCAGTCAATGCACAATTGAACATGAGATTTGACATAATCAACCGAGTTTTGTTTACAACATAAAAGACTTCCCTGGATGTTGTTTACAAATCTTATATACAACCGCTCAATGTTCTGCGATTAAAAAAAGGAGGAGAAACGGTATGTTGCTTTGGCTTGCGAGAAATCCAGTCTTTTATTTATTGAATTGAAAAGGTTTTCCTTTTTTCCTCATATTATTTCTCGGATCCCACCTGCCTGCAACCCTTGTGCAAGAGGTGTTTATTTATTGTTCTGTTTTAATCGTTTAAAGCTGTCGTTTGTGATTAGAGTCAAAGAAGGAACCTCAGTAAATCAACAGGTTTTTGTTCGGTTATTAGGCAGTATTGAAACTGTGGCATTGGTCTGAATATGTTTTGATCGTTTTTGTTTTCTTGGCTTTAACAAGCAGCATTTTTTTAATAAAACGCCACAGTTGCTTCCAGGGGTGATGACTCAGTTTGCTGTGGGCTTTAACACCAGATTACATGTTGAGATTTTTTTTCAGGTCCTTTGAGTCTTCTTGTACAAACTTTTAATTAAACTCGTTGGAAAGCCTTTAGACGGCAGTTACTTTGTACCGCTAATCAGATGAAGTCCACTAAACCTCCATGAGCCACGCTGGTACTTCTAATCTTGGTATCCGAGACTCATTTCACACATTTTTCTATTAAGATAATTGTAAATTAGCACAAGAAATATGCCAGTTTTTTAATTATTAATATGTAGATTAGCATGTCATAATCATGTCCATAAAAAGCTTTGCATGATAATTGAACAAATATATTTGAGTATGTGATGTATATTTCTTTGGGTTTTGATGCATTGATGCATACAGGAATGCTAATGAACCATTGCTAGACCTGCGTTTTTTTATTTAGGTTACCTTAGCAACTATGAGTGGGTGGGTCTTACGTGGGGTATATGATGGTGTCGGAGATGAAAAGGGAATGAATAGTTTGTCAGGTTAATCGTAAATCATCAGGGTCAACAACAACATTGTGTCTTTAGTTATCTGTGCGTATTTCTGTATGTTGGGCTAATTCTAGCCGTGGATTGGGTAAAAATCATAGATAAAAATTTCCCTACATTATCTGTATTTTGTGCAACTGCGGTGCCATTTCAAAACAGGGCCTGGATATAATTCAGATTTTTATTTAAATTGTCTCCTGTGGTTTGATTGTAAGTAAAATCCGTTTGCCTCAGAAGGAGAAATTTGAGTTCTCATGTTCTGTCTATGTGAAGTAGGTCCAAAAACGAGATGTTTATAGGAGGTCATTGGGGAAAAGAAAAATCTAGTCTTTCCTTCTAACTCGTTACTGTTGATGTTCATGGTCCAGATCGTCAGGTCGTGCAGTATCTTTGAGAACTTGTCTGTGGCGTTAAAAACTAGAGACTTGAGATGGAGGTTATTGGTGCAACACCTTTCATGTTAGATCTTATAAAAGTTCAATCACCAGAATGCGTGGGGCTGTGCTGACTGCATTCTTCTGTCGATTAAAAACAGTGTGAAGCCACGGGGAGGAACAAGAGGGGGAACCTGTAAAACCTTCAGATTGTGCTCTGAATAACTCTTTAATCTCCAGCAACTCAGGACGAGAGCTCAGGCAACACACGAGCTGTGAACTGTGGCAGTGAAGCTGATGAGAAAGAGAGATATAACCGTGAAGGGAGGGAGGAAGGGAGGGCGAACGAGTGTGTGAATGAGCCTGGAGAGAGAGATTGAGGATGAGAGCTCGCTTTCAGAGTGACTCGCGTTTTGCCCGCTCAGTTTGAAGACATCAGGGGACTGAGAGCAGAGAGGAAACCTCGCAGGCGGGGCTACATCGGCTGCTTTTGCTGTCTGTCTCTTTCTGCTTTGTGTTTTTCTTTGTACGGGTGAGGCTTCTGCAAAACTGAAACAGCAGCACCACATGCAACAGGGTGAAGAAAACAAACTCCCTCCTTTCTCCTCTCCGTCTAAGAAATTAAGAAGGAGGGGAGGTGAGAAAGACATGCCTTGACACTTGTGGGGAGTTTTAGAAGAAGAGAAAACACAACACGGCATAGAGTTCCTCGTTGCGCTTTGCGTTCTCAAGTCGTCAAGGAAACCTTCAAAAGTTATGACTAAAAGAAAGTGGGAGGGGAGGAGAGAAGGCTTCAAGGTCAGCTCTATGCGTGAGGAGGCGCAGGGGCCGGGACGCCCCTCCACCAGGGGGCGCTTCTCTGAGTCGTGGAGGAGGCTCAGCTCCAGACAGGGTTCCACAAAGAGGTCAGGACTGGCCTCACAGCAAGCAGTGGTAAGAGGCGGAACAGCACTGATGTGTGCGTGAGTGTTTGTGCTTCATCTCATTGTTGGTTTTGGAGCAGGAGGGTGGAGGTGTTTAGGAATAGAGGTGGGGGACTGGCGTGGTGAGAAGGCTCGGGATCACGCAGAGATAGAGAGGGGGGCAGGAAACTGTCTAACTGAAGCAGGTGGGAATCTAAAGGTCCCCTTCTGTTTCTGAGGACGTCAGTGATTGGAAAGTTTTCAGAGGAGCACGTGTAAATGTTGTTAGCGTCTACAGATCTTCTAATGGGCAGGTTCTGATCATAGTCTTCCTTTTATTAGTTTTTTTGTTTTATGAAAATGATGCTTTTAAATGCAACAACAAGCCCATGCAGACTAGATAGGCAGAGACAGGAATGAAGTTATTTTGCTGTTGTTGCCTAGATATGCATCACCATTATATATTCTCTGAGGAACATGTGTCATTTGGGAAGCTTTACTGTTGACTGATATGACATGTTGTTGTTAACGCTCTTTGCTCCATGAGTCAAGCTGGGAAGCATCTCATTTGTTCAACACGTTAGCGCAGTAGCTTTGGGCAACCAACGATTCAAGCAAGAGAAACTCAAACCTCTGATAGTAACAGTAACAGTTGATTACCACAAATGATTACTGTGTGAGGGAAACTCAGTGGGTCAGTGGTTGCTAAGCGCAGGAGCGTCCCCTGAAGCAGGCGCTGAACCATCTGTCACACACTAATGCCCCATGTTCAGTGTTCTCTAACTCTCTGCCGTGGCATTCTTCTGCCATTCTTCTGCAAACTCCACTCATACAGTTTTATTGACTCAGCTAGAGGAACGGATACATGGGGAGATTCACCAACAATCCTGTAGATGCATCTGAACGGGCTTAACCCAAAAACAAGCTTTGTGCGTAGGGTGGTTCCCAGCCTCCCAGCTAACAGAGAAAATGTTTTCAGAACGTTCTTTAAAAGTTCTCTCAAACTTTCTTCTTGCAGTAATATAACATTTTTTTGTTATTTTGTTACAAATATAACAAAAATTATAATGTTTTATATTATAAATATGAGTATTTATATTGCATCTTAATATTATATTATTTGTCCAAAAGGTTGTTTTTAAATTGTAAGTGGAACATTTATAAATGCTACAGAAAAATCATTTTTAACAACTTTCTTATAACCAAGACATACACTGTTTAAAATAATTAATTTCAACGTTCCTAAAACATTCAAAAAATACTTTTTCTTTTGGTTAATGGAAACGTTAAGGAAATGCTCTGAAAACCTGGACTGGTTAACTAGGATGTATTGCGTCATGCAGTCTTTGCTCTATGGAATCTTAAGGCTTTGTTTTGTTAGGATTTAGATATAAGGATGTATGCGTGGGCACTTACTAGGTTAATGTTTTGAAAATGTGTGTTGCTGTTGAAATGGTGTGAAATGACTAGTGCCAAAGATATAGTGTCGGGTTGTGTGAGTCGTTTTGTGCGTTGCTTTACTTTGCATGGTCTTGCCACCAGTGACGTCAACAAAAACTATTTGTCTTTACTTATAATTATACTTCTAAGTCTTGGTACAATATCAAAGAGTCGCCTGAATGTGAAAACAAAGGCAGTTGTTTGCTAATTTTGTTCTTATCTACAGTGCAATAAATCTACAGAATATGTATCACAAATCCATACAGTAAGTGTTGACTTAGTGTTTCATGTGTTTTTAAATAATACAGTAGCGTTAACAGTATTGTCTTTGTAGGTGGATGTGCGATTATTTGTGGGTATGTTACCATGGAAACAACTCCACTTTATTGTATCATATAGATGACTGGTATATATAGTATCACGCATCCATCATAGAGTAAAGAACAGTGTTACCTATTTACTAGAACTATCTGTGTGCAAAAACGTTCTAGGCATTTCTTCTGACACTTCAGATACTGATATAAGCTTAATAGGGACGCTTGTCATTAGACACCAGCCGTAAACCAGGGGAGTGGAAAAAATAAACAGATAAATGAGAACACAAATCTATGTCACCAAATGGTGTTAGGAAGTCAGAGGAAGTTTGCTTCCTTGGTTAACAGACTTAACGTCATTTACTAAGCGGCAGTGCAAACACTATAAAATTTGTGTGCGCCAGCGCAAATGCTCACACTAATTGTTCTGTAACAAGCAAATGCTATCAAGCGAATTTTGAATCAAACAAGGCTTTTGTGTGTGTATGTGGCCGTAAACCTTGGCAACCGTAGCTTGGAAACTACAAAGTTTTTTTAGTTATCTTTCATTGTTTCTTTGTATGAGTTTATCGCAGTGGGAGGTGTTAAAAAGCTGTTGAAGTATAAAAATCCACAATGTTCTGTGCTTTGTGTTACGCTGAGTAAGACCTGAGTAACCCTCTGTGATTTTGAGCTTTTAATTGTATAGTTGAAATTTGTTTATAAACAGAATTGCATAAATAATGACAAATAGGCTTCAAACACACAGACAAACTGGTAGCCACGCCCCACTTTCACAACATTGGTTTGGCCAGTGCTAGCAGTGTTGAGCAGCTCAAACAAACAGCAATGTTAAACAAGCCACAGAGCTGCAGGCAAAATTGACACCTGAAACGTACGCACAGCACCTTTAAAAAGTGAGTGTGCACTTTATTGTTATGACACACTGTCATTTTTCACCCATAAATGTTTGAAAAAGTTGTCGTAGTGAAGTCAAAATTTTGAATTCATGTTGATTTGAACTACAAAGGCTGGTTTATGACTTATTGCTCCTAAACAGAAAATCCATCTTGTGCTCAGTGGGAGTTCAGGGAGTCTTAAACAGAATTAGGCTGGTCAACTTCAATAGAAGCGGATCAGAGTTTGGAATGAGCTGTTTCAAACTGGGGGGAGATGGTTTTTTACCACCACAGGGCTTTAAGCCTAGTGGATGCGGCTTACTTTGGTTGTTATGGCAACTGGCACACATCGCCCAATGCCTCGTTTATAGTCGTCTTGCTAGTACAGTTACAGGCATGCCACCTTGAATGTTGTTTTAGAATTTGTTGCATTTAAATCATGTGGATTTCATCACTTCCTGTTACCTTAAAAATTCTTTGCTATGATTGGACATGGTTTCAAATGACACATGTAGAGATGCTAAGATGAAAAACGATGCCTTTGGTTTCCTGTAGTTTATCTAGTAGAGCATTGCAATGGTAGCGCAAAAGGTTGTGGGTTTGATTCCATTATATCTACCATATTATATCTACCAAGTCCATATATCTACCCTATGCAAAAATATAAATGCATAAAAGATGGTTTGTATCTTGCAATGCAAGGTTTCATTTTTCTAGTTTATAATAAACCTCCAGGCCACTGTGGACTAACCCAGGTGCCTATAGGTCCCAAATCCGCATCCGGCAGCGTTAGATAAAATAGCAGGCGTGAATTGAAGAGGTCCTCCCTCTGGTAAAGCCGGGGCTCATGGGAGGACGAGTCTGACAGCTGAAAAGCCTAACAGAACCGGCACTGCTCCCAGCAGATTAATGAGCTCACACTTATGCCTGTGTATATTTCTGATATAAGCTTTGGCTTTAAACCAGTCACCGCAGGGCCTTTACCGACCGCTAGCCTCAGTTGCAACATTTTTAGCATGCATTTACAAACGAACATACACCATCCCTAGAAAATAGCTGCGTCCATTCAAATCAAGTGCTTTTGACTATTAATTAACCTATTGATTTAGTTTCAGAATAACGTTTTTTGGAGTCACCGTTTACCTGTAAAACATCCCATTTATCCCTTCACGCTGTGGCACAACAGATTGTCCCCAACAGATGAAAGTCTATTGATAACGCCCAGCAGCCCAGCTAATCGATGCATTTGAGACAGATTAATTTATCTGGGCAGGTTTTACCCCCGGATTGCACAAATCTACCAAAGATTTCATAGCATCAGGTTTTCTAAGACTACGGAGAAATGCGAGCCATGTGACTCCTGCACCAGCCGGTCTTTCTCATTATCATTCCCTGTCTGGAAATGACTGGAGCGGCCCAAGGTTTATGCATCTATTCATTGGTGTGTCAATGGCCCCTTTAGTGGTCAAAGGGAATACGAGGACTGTAATAAACACCATTATATTTATACAATGCTGTGGGCTTTTATTGCACTATTCCTATTAGCCACTAATTGCCAGGTTGCCTTGGTAACGCACTTGGCACAGAGAACTAATGTAAAATTTATGTGGAGCGAGTGTGGCATTTCCTCCCCTCGCTCCGTTAGCATACATGCACCCAAATCAGGCATCAGGGCACCATACAATGAAAATATCACTTCCAAAAAAAGTCCACCCTGCTGGCTTTGACGTGATATGGATATTTGTTGTTTTTATTGTAAGGCAAAACTTAAGTATTTAGTTTTAAGTACAGTCAAGTATAAAACTGAACAAACATGAAAGTATTAAAGTGTTTTAGAAAACAAAATTAATAACATCACTCTGTTTTCCTTATGTTGGTTTGTTAAAGGTTTCTGAAGACTTTTAAAGGTCATTTCTGTCTTTTATTCAGGGTTTTTCAAATTATTGTAATGTTTTACTTCATGATAACTGTTTTGATATTTCAATGTCAAGGATAAATATTTTTGTTACTTTTTTTGAGGAAGCAAAGACTCCAAAGTGCTCCACAGCATTAGATCTGCCTGCAGTAAGTTGTTTTCTAAATCAGATCAAACCTTAGGACAGTCCAAATCTATCACAGTTAAAATGAAGCTTGAGTGTTTATAAAATATTTTGGCTAATTTGTGTTCAGCTTTTCTCAGCTTGGTTTGTTTAACATATCTTAACATTTTTAAATCCATTTCACAGATTTCCAATGAAAATCACAGAAAATATGAAAAACAAATTCCATCTGGACCGGCACATAGCTTAGCATTTCATGACGTGACAGACTCTGTATCTGCACGGCTGCCAAGAACCTTAAATGTAAATATAATATGCAGCACAGTTATATATATATCCAGGCTATAGTTTTGGCCAAACACGTTCTGTAATCTCTCTCCTGAGGTCATTGTTACATTTTTTGGAGTTCTTTATAGTGTTTTGATAAACTAAAAACTTAGGCATGCCTTTTCTCTGTAAGCTGATAAAGTAATTGTGCTTTGCAGAGGTTTGTGTCTAGTGCTCATAATTATAGAAAAATTAAATATATTAGCATATTTATAGCAAGGCACTTAACCCCAGAATTTTCATAATGAGGGGAAAAGGAATGTCACCAGATTTGACTAACATTTGTACACATTTTTTTGCACTTTCATAATCGGTTCATCCGCTGAAATAGGACAGAAAGTCTTGTATCGTTTAAATTGGCCAATTAGTGGCCTTCATATTTCTCCACCAGCCTTATTAGTCAGACTAAATGTCCTACAGAGAGAGACTGATGCAGGAATATCTCAGGCTTCATAGCTAAAGCCTGCAGAGTAAGTGCTAATAAATGTGCTAATTCTTCTACAAAACCTGCATGAAAACGTCTGTGTGCTTTTTCAAGCTCCTGTCAGAATGAGCAACATTGTTTAAAGTTTAAACCAATCCAAGCATTAACTGTCAACAGATGAATTATTTCATTTTTAATTTATATGATAGCTCTTATAGAGCTGTAACATTTGCATAAATATTTTCATCTTGCGAGTTGTTGCTGTGAGTAAACGCCATGTATTTGTCTTTTGAAGTTTTGAATGTCATTGAGGTGACATCTAATATGAAATAACTTTCTCAAAGCCTGTATGTGGCAGATTAAACCTGCAGTCGTAAGCCTGCCCTGGTATTTATCAGATGGTTGTTCTTTTTCGTGATCTGTGTGAGATGAGCGAGAATTGCTCTTGTCCAGACCTGCCATGTGTTCGCTTTTAAGTCATCAATCCCTGTGGGACTGTCTCACATTCACAATTCTGTGGATTTTCCTTTCCTTAGATGAACAACGGCATGTGCAAAACTCTGCTCTCCTTTTGCCAACCTTGGCTTATTTTAATTGTCTCTTTTTGTGTCTCCCTATATTAAATCTTTGGCCCTGTTTCTGTTTTCCTTTTATCCCTCTGCTATGTAGCTCTGTCCTCCTCACCTTTTTTTGATAAAGAAAAGCCGTTTTGATCTCATATTTTAATGATGGACCTTTTGACCACCGACTGCTGTAGCCTGTGATGATGTAATCTGAGGGATTCTGATTGGACAGTCTGTGATTACTGAACCACAGACCGAGACATCATTGGTAATTCACAACATGTTGAGTTATTTAGACCCTAATTGGCGCGTTCTCCAGCAGGGAGACGTACTGTAGTCATTCCTAATTGCAATGCAATCGTACAGTTTAATTCAAATTCTTCAGTTCTCTGTGAGGTGGAAGGTTTTAATTGGCTCCTAAAGGCTGATAAAAACTGGTATCTTCACAGAATGCCACTCTTGAGTTTTGTGGGTTGTTAAGTGCCATTGTAGTGCCATCTGAGACTTCCTATCATACCTTGAACTGAGATTAAAGGAAATGAAGTACGAGTACAGGAGAAAGTGTTGC
>JBAJNP010001693.1:0-34307 GCA_036877545.1 Yasuhikotakia modesta
ATGGAAACTTTTACTGATGAATTACATTTAACACGACACGTCCCGATATGAAACGGATGTTATTGTCATTTTAATGTCTGTTATGGGTTTTTGCACTAGTGAACGGAATGCAAATAAACTCACCCACTAAAGAAACACAAACCCCATGTTCCACTTATTACATAAAGGTGATAAACAATAAAATAACAAGTGCAATGTAACAAAATAATTGCATTTGCAAATAAATAAGCAAATTATTGATGCTTACCAAAAGTGTTTATTTTTGGTGAGTTATATTCGCTCGCATGTCCAATCGGTCCGGTTCGCTTTCCTGCGTCTCCATCGGGTCCATTTAGCCATTCCCAAACAATCCACCGCGAGGGCGGGACATATTGGGATGTCTGCACCAATCAGATTCGTAGAATGAAAATTGAACGCGTCACCGTTTGTCCGGCACAGCCTATCAGAGGTGTAAATAAGGATGATTGACAGGGCGCCTCCGGTCATAAAACCGTAGGGAGGCTGTGTGGGGGCGGGGCTAAGATGCTATTACAGTGGGTGTATGAAGTGGGCTTTAAACACACAGCACGGCCCACCAGAAACGTGAAGACAATATAAGTGCGTTACAATGCACGAATTAAACTGCTTGCTTGAATATGCTTGCACAACTAAACGTCCTGAACGTGTAGAAAATGTGTGCAAAGCTTTAAAAAAATCTATATCTCATACAGGACAGCTTTATCACTGCAGTCTCAATGCAATAACCTGAAAGATTTATCCTCATAGATGTGAAATATCATATATTTAAATACATTACCAGATATAACACACTCATAATAGCCAAAATTAGCTCCTGAACAAAATGCTTGAAAAAAGTGAAAAATTAAACTTATTTACCTCTTTTAAATGTTCCCCTTGGTAGTGCAGCCTGTATGAACGTATTCATACGAACAAACAAACAAACAAACAAACAAACAAACAAACAAACAAACAAAAAGGACCTTTTCCACAGATTTTTTAAACGCTTCCACTTTAATTGTCAGGATAATTGTTTCATGTAAAATATTTTGTTACAATACAGTACAATGCATGTCCAACCTGCCGTCCACACAACTAGTTTTCTCATCTTCTAAGGCTGATCTTTTACGCAAAATAGCTGGTCTGACAGCAAAATGGAAGTTGCTGACCTCTCCTAAAACAAAATATTAAATTATTACCTACTAAAATCAAGTCTGTTTTTTAAATGGCCTTCCACCAGTATTATCCAGCAGGGGGCACTAAAGGATCTCATTACGCTTCGGTCAGCAGCTCCAGAACAGAGATTTCGGTCCCCAGCGATGGGTTTAAGTGCTTAAACGTGTGTGTGTGTGTGTGTGTGTGTGTGTGTGTAAGGGCAGAAGGAGACACAGACAGACTGACAGAAAGCCATTCTATCTTTGCTGGCAGTCACATAGCAGCTTTAGTCTTGGAGAGGCCAAAGGACTTTCAAAGTAAGGGCAAGAGGAACCGGGGTTAAAGTCTCTCTACAGCGTGCAGCTGTACAGTACCACATCTTGAGAACGTTTGTTGCTTATTTTTTTTCTGAAGGATCACAGACTTGCAGCGAAAACTTGAACTATCACCAATGGAACAAATATCCATTTTTTCTTATGTCTTTGATTTTCACATAGTTTTTTTTTCACTTTTYGTCAGCTGAGGATAATGTCGGCTGTATGATGCTTATGATGAGTTACAATAGTTGTACAGTTGTTGTTCCTGCGGTGTCTCTACGGGAAAGAGCCCAGTAGGGTGTGAGTGCAGTTTTGGGTCAGATTCAAACCGGCCTCGCCAAGTACATTCCCCCTACTGGGCGTTGTGAGGGGGCGTGACATGACCCTGCAGCGGTGGGCGTGGCCTGATTCAGTAGCGGTGGGTCTGGTGCGAGTACTGCGGAGGCTGCTGGGAGGTAGAGGAGTACCCCATGCTGCTTTGGGGCAATGATGTGCTTGGTCCTGGGTTCTGATAGGCAGCATGTGGATTGGAACGCTGGAAGATAAAAGATAGGAAAACTGAATCTGTTTCTTTAGCTGGAATGTGTGTTAAAATATAAATACAGACTATAAAATAATATGAGACTTGACGACTCAAATTGTAAATCATTATTATAAACATACTGTTGTGAAACAGAATAAAGTTTTGGTGGTTTTGAACACCATTTTTGGTGTGTTTTGTAGTTGCTCAACAACTATTATCGTGTAATTTTAACCAAAAACGTTATGGACTGCTTTATGGCTAATAGATAGCTTTAATGTTTGTAAACATGCTGGGAATTGACTTCCACCAAAAAGAGATTTTTTTATTTTATTTTTTAAACAGTATTATAAACATAAATGTTTGTGTTACCTGGTAATCTGAGGCCATTATCAGGCCACTTGAGGTAGTGGTGGGCGGAACCACTCTCACCTTCTTCAGAGGCGGGCCTTGTGCGTGGCTGTTGTCAGGGTTACCTGTGTGCCCCGCCCCATTGGTGTGATTGTTCCCCTGTTGTTGTTGCTGCTGGTTTTTCTGTGGAAGGCAAAGAAATTATAGTAGTTGTGTGTCAAAACTCTCTTGAAGCTGTTTCTAGTATGCTGAGAAAAGAAACATATTTCTTACTTTGTCCGCCTTGTCTTCAGGCTCCTCTTCTGTAAGGAATTCTCGTTTGGGATAAGGAATCTGGCAGCCAGCAAAGACGCTAAAAAAGAAGAGTTTTATTCCTCAAATATTGGCCAAAAATTTAATCTTTGGACTGATTCTAGAGAACATACACTGCATATAATTCTAACCCGCTCTAACTCATACATCTGATGTCACTTACTCAGACGTGGGTAAAGGTTCCTCTAGGAAATATGGATCTTGCATGGCTTGCTCAGATGTGATTCGCCGGATTGGGTCCATTGTAAGAAGCTTTTGCAGCTGAGAGGAAGTTCAGAAGTTATTTGTTTCTATTGAAGCATCTAGGTTTCCACATCTATGAAACATCTAGGTTTCTACATCTACGTCTATATTTATATCCGTTTTCTTAAGCCCACTCACCAAGTGGAACGCTTTGCTGTCTGGTTTGACTTTGTGTTTCTCCATATACTTTATAAGGCTGCAGTTAGTGTACCTGCAGCGAGAGGGACAAGCGCAACCAATCAAATCAAAGCGAATTCTTTTCAGCCAATGAAACACCTTGTAGATGAAATCAAACTAACGTATTTCTCCTGAAGTCTTTCATCAGCGTAGAATGTTCCGGCATCTTCTTAATGTCCTCCCAGTCTTTGTCTGAGAAGAAAATGGGATAAATCTTAAAATTACCAGCACCATCATCTACTGAAGCACTGATGCTTTGAAGGGTTGAAACGACCAACCGTTATTGCAAACATAAACATTTGTTCATATTTTTACTTCTCCAATACAGTAATCATCTTAATTTTATAACTTTGTAGGCTTTAAAACTCGGAAATCTCACAGACAACATTTGAATAACATTCGAATAACGTGTCAACAGTACCTGCAGGGAAGCCCATGACATTAAAGATTCGGTCCAGCTGATCGTGATGGTACGGATTACTGGTCTTAATGTCTTCCTGTCGACAGTGGAAGATCGGCTCTGAGGTCAAAAGCTCAGCAAAAATGCAGCCGATCGCCCAGATATCTGAAGAACGGTAAGAGAGGAAATTATCAAAATTGCATAGCTGAAAACATTACTTATTTTCCTAACATATTGCTGGTTAACACGCACCGATGGCTTTGGTGTAATGTCTGGCTCCTAGCAGGAGTTCTGGTGCTCTGTACCAGAATGTAACAACTACAGGATCCAGATCTGCTAAAGGCTTCAGCGGTGAATTGAAAAGCCGTGCAAAACCCATATCGGCTGCACAGGAGGTAAACAGTGATTATAATCATGAAGCAATCACACATACAAACATCATCTGTATTTTATGTAAGGTAGAGAAAGAAAACACTGAAAAGTGATGTCATACCTATTTTAACCCGGCCCCTTTCAGGACCCTCTCCCATTACCAATATGTTGGCGGGTTTCTGTAAAAAAGGAGTTGAAAAGGTCAAAGGTCATCCTAAACATGTATGCTCTTTTTCCAATTTGCACCTTTAAAGTGTTTAAATAAGTCATAATATTCACACATGCTGCAGACAAGAAAACACATGGAAAAATGTCTCTTATCAATGCTGCCACCTGCTGGTAATTTTGCCACGAGATCAATATTGTTGAGCGAGACGATTCAGGAGTGAGATCTTAGATTAGACAGCCCCAGTTTTATTAATCATCTCACTCGCCAAAACATTTTACAGAAAGAATGATCAACATGTCAAACGAAACACTTCTGCATGAATACGCACGCCCGTGTACACTGTCTCTCACCAGACACACACCCACAGAGACAGACAGACACACACCCACAGAGACACACCCACAGACTGACAGACACACAGACAGACAGACACACAGACACACCCACAGGCAGACAGACAGACACACACACACAGAGACAGACACACACACACTTCTGCTCACCAGGTCTCTGTGCAGGACCCAGTTGGCATGTAAATAGTGGATGCCATCCAGGATCTGGTAAAGCAATGACTTCACCATCCCACGCGGCAACTGAAGGGGCTTCTTATTGGCTTTGGAGGCTCTGTGGAACTTGATTATGTGCTGCAAAGACACACGCACCCTCAGCAAAATACGAACACAAATATTTCAGCGTGTGCGCGTGCGAGTGTACGTTACCCAGAGGTCATGTTCCGCATAGTCGAAGAGAAGCCACACTTTGCGATCCGCGTGTGACAGGAAAACCTTCTGCAGCGAGATCACATTGGGGTGCTTCAGTTCACGCAGCAGCTGGTGGAACAAATGAGAACAAACACACACATGCTGAGACACTTTAAAAACATTTAAGTCAAAGGTGTCACTGTTGTTTTAATCACTAACATACTTGAAAATCTCTTTTGTGTTCCTTAAAAAGTCCTACAGGCTTGGAATAACATGAGGGTAAGTCAATAACACACTACATCAGAATGGACCGACCTGCCATTGATTAGACAAATAGTTGGTTCTGTCCCAGACTGGCATCATTTCATAAGCCTGAAGTTGACCTGTGTTCTGATTACGCTACAAAGCTAGGAAGTCAACCTATGAATGGCTGACATATTCTTTGAACACTATACAGGGACAGTAAAAGGTAATTTAACATTGAAGAAAATAAACAAAGTCTCTGAAGAACATTCAGCCTAACACAAAGATTCTGAGGGACCCACCAGTTGCAGATGTTTTTAAAGTCACTTCACCTAAAGAGCCTTCTGGAAACACATTTAAAGTTGAAGTACTTACTGCAATCTCTCTGCAGGCCGACATAGAAATCCCGGTGCCTTCAATCTGTTTCAGAGCATAATCTTTATCATCCTTCCTGCAAATGGAGAGACCCACACTCCTTATTACTCTTTAGTACATTTGCCAAAATCGGTACTTACGGAACACTTTAAACCATTAGCAGAATGAATAGACAGAGAAAGACTAGACAGACTTTATCAGGTCTAAAACAGGTCTCTCAAACCCACCGGCACTTTATTACATACACACATTCTGGTGTAGAAGCTCACGGTTCGAATGCCTCTACATGACACGCTTGTGTTTAGATAAAGTCCAACAAAACTTTATTCCACACCAGGCTGAAAAAACTCAATATCCTGTCCGGTTTCTGGAGAACAAATTAGCTACAAACTGCTCATGAACAACCAGCTCTTATAGTGAACAAAAACATCTCTAGATTTTGGCTGCCAGACTGTCTGGACCCTATCAGATCGGCTTTGGGTCTGTCTGGTGGGTGTCACTTAAAGTTTGGCACCTTAAAACCAACCCAACTCATCAGTCAATTTTTCTACTGCCAAAAGCGCTCACGTTTGGTATGAATAAAATGTAATAGACAGTAAAAACACAGCTGTAAATAAAAGAGAAAGTTTAAACGCCTTCAAAATTAAAGTGTTGTAATTGCATAACCTAGTATGTATAAAGATTGTCTTGGCAGGGGAAGCTGCCGGCAATATCTTGCAGACAATACAAGCTTTTTTCCAGCAGGCGACACACAATGAAGCGTGACTTTTTTTGTCTTTTTTTATTCCCCATGGTCACAGATCTGATTTCTTGCTAATGAATGCAAAACTATTCGAGTCATGGTTGTTTTGTTATTTTGGGCGAGTGAGCAATAAATCCGAGGTTTGAATTCACACACTGCAGACGGAATTAGAAATCCTATCATGCCTGGCAACAAGGTGTGTGTCTGTAAGCAAGGCATGACAGCTCACAAATATGCTTAAACTAACACTTTGAAAAATGTAGGAGAAACAAAACGAATACACATTATAAACGCTTACCAAAAAGGTTACAATGTTATACTGTCTTCAGATCTACAGTTCTTTGATAATTTTGTTAACATGGTAATCATTTGTTCAGCTTTGGACTGTGTTTTTATCCCAGGGTGTGAGAAAGTTTGCAAAATGTATGTCCTTCAGCAAGTTCCCACAAACACTGTGAGCAAAGAATTGGAATTCCTTCCCCCAAACAGACTGCTGCAAAATTGTGCATGCATTTAGTTTATAGATCCCTACTTTGTCTTTCTTGTGAATCATTTACTTCTTTCCTAAAATGTGCTTTATTTTTTACAGCACTGGGTGTTTTAACAACATTTTATAATCCAACATCTGCTGCCACGACACAGTATCAAAGTGTGACGCCGCAACGCCAATGACGCAAACAGTGTAACTGTAAGATGCACTTTAACAGACTGAAAGCGTGAAAGACAAGCAACAACTAAAGTCAAAGCAGCAACACGTTAAAACGAAAGAGATCTTCTTCTGCCCCTGTACAACAGGGCGTTTGCACTAGTAAACACACCGCTCTCCATGGGAATACATCACGTATGCACAGCGTTCATTTATCGTCATAAAAATATGTGATGTGAATGAGTGCATCTTTTTGTGATGGCAAATGTAACGTAATCTGGCAGAAACGTAAAGAACATACGTACAGTTATGCTATATTGTTTTGATGCCATCATAAGCATGTAAATCCGCATTGAATTAAACTGCTAGGTTTGTGCAAAGAGATCCACCGCGATGCACCTGTTCACGGCATAACAACAACAGCCCTGCCCTCCGACGTACATTTACAATCGGTGTTTTGACCGAAACTGCGACTCCCTTTCGAGACCAGAGATGTGTCTTTCCAGAACACTGAGCCAAAGCCGGAAACACTCGCCTGTTTTATATTTTGTTGAACAAAAACACAGGCCATCCTGCAAACTCACCCGTCTTTCCTTTTTGCTTTGTACACATGGCCATATGTCCCCCGTCCAACTTTGCACCCCTCGTACTCAAAGAGGTCCTCGACTCGTTCTCTTTCCCCAGTGAGCTTCACTTTGAAATCATAGTCCATTTTCACCGTTATGCTGAGGATCCGGGCTGTGGCTTTCCTTTAAAGCGCCGCTGGGGAGACAACTTACTTCAAGCCCGTTTAGACAATTAGTTGCCTTCCCTGGCGTCGCTTTTAGCTCAGCTAAAGAGTCCACATTTACCGTGAGCAATGATAAAAGGCTGAAAATGTGTATGAACGACTCGTGCTTTCGATCTGCCAAAATGCCCGACGTGTTATGGGGCTATCTGACGCTTTATTTGATATTTATCCGCAACTGCGCTTCTCAGCCGGTATCTCACCCGGGAGAGTTGAACGTTCACTTACGGCAATGTCGCAAAACGTCGTGAATGCTGCTGCCAAGCACACAGACGCTTGGGCTTTGTGGTGCACCACGTGGATTTTAACTCTTTACTAAAACTATTTTGTTTTGCATTGTCTTTGCTGTATTCTAGATAAATATACATATAAGACCCCAGTTATAAACTGTTGCTTGTCAAAAATGTCAACACTCTTGTTGTGACTTGTTGAGGTCGTAACACAGCGTTGCTTTGTACATCCCTATAGAGGTTAGAGATTGTCCCAAAATAGTGATTTTTGAAATTATAAGAAATATTTAATTATTGAATTGAATTATTATTATAATTGAATTATTAAATGACAACCATAATAAAAACTTTAAACAGTGAACAAACATTTTCTAGCCATTCTATATAATAATAGCAATTGCACTTGTGTGTTATCTACTAAAACCGTATCCGATGTAATGAAGAACAAATGTAAAAATAATGGAAATTCATTGGTGACCAATTGCTTGAACCCTTCATAGATTAAGCAAGAACCTAAAAATATGAACCTCATCTTAATTTGGCATTTAATTTGTGTTGCACCAAAACAACTTATGAAAAGAAAACTACACATTGGAATTTAATAGTTCTGATTTGTTTGCAACGCAATTATGTATTATTAGTATATATAATACTATATTAGTATTTGTTATATACTTTAATGCATCTATTACTGTGGGAACGGGTTTTTGCGCACATGGTTGTAGTTCGGACCGTTGTTTGCGTAGCTCTGTTGGTCCCATCTTGACTACATTGTAATCAGAGCGGAGGAAAGAGAGCTCGTACATATTACAGCTGCTGTTTCAGGTACCTAAATATCCATTACTAGTCTTGTTTCTTCATCTAATCCTCATTCCGTACAGAGTTAACACGTGTCGTATTTTCTGTGACGCTCTCGTGTCGGTGACGTTTTCGTCATCTAGTCAAAATAATGATCTAAACCTTTCACTGGCTCACAGTTAGCTTGTCAGCAATCTGTCGACACCATCGCATTTAAAATGACAGCTCGTTTCCCCGCATGTCCTGCGTTTCCCGATGACAGGCGGCGGTGACAGATTAATCACACATTTAAGATGTGAATTTCACCACGTGTGGAGCGCTGGTCGAGGCTTTTATTGTCTCTCGGGTGGGTTGCTAGCTGACATGAAGCCCGACTTTTCTTTGTCATGTCCCTCCTCAGAACGATGCTGAGTGGACAGTGGATGTGTCAGTCATCGCATGCGGGTCGCTGATTGGCTGTGAGTCTGACAGCGTCAGTTTTGGTGCTTGTTCTCGGCGCTGTTTTGGCCTACTGTATGACATTATAACAGAATAGCAATAATGGCTGAAATTATTGGCATTTTATTTACATGAACATATTTGACGCGATTGCCATTTATGTACCCGTGCGTTTTGAAATGTCAAAGCTGTTTTACAGTTAGGAGTTACGGCTAGTCTATCAAAGGCGTTCATTTTGTCGTGCAATTCTTTAATGGTGGCTGTATGAGACACAAAGATGTCAAACCCTCATAATCTGTTTAAGAAATCATAGTATTTGCTTTATATGTTTTATATATAGTGCACTATACAGTAGGTCTGCTGTTGCTTTGACAGATATAACGTTCACTCACTGCATTATGTTCTTGGGTTTCCAGTTAAACAACCATTGAAAATACTTGTTAAAATTTACTGTCTCTTTACAAACTTATGCTTTCTAAGTCAAACAGATTCAGTTTAATGTTTTTTTGTGTGTTGTTGTAATAGTTTTAAAGTATGATTTAGTAAAAGGCTGGTTAGTTACTATTGTAGATATCAACAGACTGGTTAGATTTCTATGACATTTACTGATGCAAAAGTTCTGTCTTGTCTCTATGATGTGGGTGGGCAGCGGTTTCTGTGGTGATGGACCCTCCCGGCGGGCGAGACGAGCGTCATCGTCAGGCTGAGCGGCTTCGAAGGGAGGAGGCGTACTATCACTTCATCAATGAACTTAGTGAGGAAGAGTACAGACTAATGAGAGACAGCAATCTACTGGGAACACCTGGTGAGTGCCCTTAAAATACAGCCACACAACAACACACAATAGCCCATGCTTTAAAGTAATTGTTTAAGAATAACCATCACCGTACATGTGTGTTTGTTTTGGTTTGCGTTTCTATAGATAAACACAAGATAATCTTTTATGAAGTTTCTCATTATTACTAAGACACTTACTCACCTGGTAGCTTTACATACACACAGAAAAATGAAAAGTCACCCAGCCTTCAACTCAATGAATGTTAAATGTGTGTCGTTGTTTGGTTAAAGGTGAGGTCACAGCAGAGGAACTGAGGCAGCGCCTGGATGGTGCGAAAGAGCGCGTGTCATCTCAGCCCCGCCCCGAGCCCCGCCCACAAAACAGTGAGGCAGAGGGCAGCAGCGGTGAGTGTGCAGATAATTTTGAATTAACATGTTGCACTGCTTTATAAAATATTCAGTAAACAATAAAGGGGTTTGAAACAAATGTGCAGATCTGTTATTGTATTAATCAAATTAATATATACAATTTGAACAGAACAGTTGCTCAAAAATGTTTCTTTTCCAGGTGCTGTTGAGCCAGGTGCAGAGACATCTAACGGAGATTCCCTGCTGGAGTGGCTAAACACGTTTCGGCGCACAGGAAATGCCACCCGTAGCGGGCAGAGCGGAAACCAAACATGGCGTGCTGTCAGCCGCACCAACCCCAACAGCGGCGAGTTCCGCTTCAGTCTTGAGATAAACATCAACCACGATCAGCCTGAGCCAGGAGAACACAGTGACACGCCCAACGCCACTGAGCTCTCGATGTCTCCTCCCCCACCAGCGTCATCTGCCCCTGTGTCTGCCACCCCGTACACCCCCTCAAGGTCTGCACCCCATTCGCTTCAACACCCAACGCCACAGTCTACAACCAGACCTGCTCTGGGAAGACGGGCTGCGATGCGCCGCACACGTAGCAGCACGGCTTCCCCTGTGACTTCACCTTTGACTTCGCAAGCTCCTCCCACAGCCTTGAGAAGGAACCTGCCTACTGTGGCAAGCTCTCCGCCCCCCCAGGCTCCGCCCCCTCAACCCTCACAAGAGCAGGATAGTGGTGCTGTTAGGAGCCAGATACAGGTCACAACCTCCTCAGTTAATGCAGCGGAGGGGCAGAATGGAAATGAAGACCCAGGTTGCCCCAACGCCCTTCCTCAGTCTGGCCCCCAGGTAACGCCAACTGGCCGTGAGCCACGTAACAGTAGGACTCGTTCACGTGGCCGTGTGCGCAGAGCAGCGGGTGTGGGAGGAGCTTTGTCTCGCTCCTCAAGACGCAGTCGCTCCCCCCTAGACAGAAATCCCACTTCCAGTGTTAGCCCCACTCGTAGTGCCAACACTTCCCCAGCAGAGTCCAATGAAAGTACAGCTGTTGCCATGGAGACAGGTGAGGCTGTTGTGGAGCCATCTGCGCCAGCAGATCCTCTCCCAGAAGCAGGTGAGGAAGAGGGCGAGACGCCTGTATCAGGTGGTGGAGGGGTGCGCCGGCACCCAACAATCATGCTGGACCTCCAGGTGCGGCGGATCAGGCCTGGAGAGAACCGAGACAGGGACAGCATTGCCAGCCGCACTCGTTCTCGGGCCAGGGCTGCTGAAAACACGGTTACCTTTGAGAGCGACAGCGGTGGCTTTCGCAGAACCATCTCCCGCTCAGAGCGTGCAGGAATCCGCACTTACGTCAGCACTATCCGCATACCATTGCGACGCATCTCAGAAACCGGCCTGGGTGAGCCCAGCTCAACGGCACTGCGCTCCATCTTGCGCCAGATCATGACCGGCTTCGGTGAACTCAGCTCCCTGATGGAGACGGAGGCGGATGCAGAGACTCCTCTGGTCAATCAGGACTCCGCTCCGGCTGCTGGAGGCCAGGCGTTCCGTGTCAGTGCCAGCGAGGGAGGTACAGCCCCGAGTGGAGTGGAATTGGCACAAGACGGTCTAGCTGAGGCAGAGGAGGAAGGCCAGGTACGAGTAAACAGGACTGGGCAAG
Source organism: Yasuhikotakia modesta (assembly GCA_036877545.1). Taxonomy (NCBI): domain Eukaryota; kingdom Metazoa; phylum Chordata; class Actinopteri; order Cypriniformes; family Botiidae; genus Yasuhikotakia; species Yasuhikotakia modesta. The sequence continues at coordinate 11,774 of JBAJNP010001693.1, forward strand.
AAGGACGGCCTACCAGCAGAGACACTAACAACCTGGTAGAAAATGGCACATTGCCTATTCTGAGGCTGGCGCACTTTTTTCTTCTCAATGAAGATGATGATGAGGAACACCCACGGGGCCTAACCAAAGAACAGATCGACAATCTGGTCACACGCACTTACGGTCAGGTCAACCTGGAGAGTGAGCAGGGCCGGGCCTGCAGCGTCTGCATCAACGAGTATGCTCAGGGCAACAAGCTGCGTCGCCTACCCTGCGCTCACGAGTTCCACATCCATTGCATTGACCGCTGGCTATCTGAAAACAACACCTGCCCCATCTGCAGGCAGCCTATTCTGTCCAGCCACCAGGAATGATGTCAGGTGCTTGCTGTCCATCAACAAACTTAAGGACTGATGCTAAGTGCCACTGTTGGTGGTGTCTGTACATAGTGCTTCAATGTTTTCATTCTCTAAGATCCATTGTATTCAAGCTAAAGGTAGAAACCAAAAGACTTTAATGCAGAGATTTAACAAAGCTTTATTTTTTTAGACTCCTGTTATTTTCTGCACTTGTTTTCATTTTTCCTCTTCCATTCTCCTCCATTTTGCTTTTTGGACGTTTTAATAAGACACCGTGAGGTGAAGGAGCTGAGAATGTTAGCTTAACCTGATTCTGTCTCACTTATGAATTGAAGTTGATTTTGGTGGCTTCAGCAAAAGGAATTCTGCTGACAGATCTTTAAAAGCTCTTTAACATGTAAATATATGAATGTCTGTGTTTTTGGTTTTAACATTAAGACGTATTTAGGAAGAAACTTAACCTCTTTGGTTAATTAGCGTTTTAAATAGGAATGTTGAATTTTAAGCGCTTGCTGCAGAATTCACCAGTTTGAAGCTCTTATAACAAAATCCCATTTAAAAGCTTTCAATATTGGGCGACGTTCTTTTAGATGCGTTTTCAATCAAAGCTGGTTTTTAGAGTGAGTTGTATGGGAGTCGAGAAACAGAGTAAGAGGATATATCTGGTCAAAGATCATTTTTGTTACTGTGGTTTTTCTGTCCATTATGAAATTCCATTAACTGCATCTATGTATTTATTTTAAGGGAAACGGCATCTAATCAGCACTAAAAATAACAATAATTTTAATCGGTTTATTTTCACAATGGACTGAATTTTCCTTCCAGTCTAGGTGTCATTACATTTCTTATGAGAACAAGCCATTTGCATTTTAATGTGTTGGAGTGAAGATGGGATTATATGATATTGTATGTCTTTTAATGTTTGATTTGTCTTCGGTTTAACTGCATAAAAACATGGTAAAGCCCTTTAACACCGAAACATAGTTTAAAATGTTTTAATGTCATGTAATTATTAGTTTTACATTTGTATTCTAAAGCACTTGTCTGCCCAAACTGTCAATGTCCAGATTTTTTTCAGGTACAACTCCATTAAAATGAAATTCAATGGGCAATGAGTTATTGAATGGTGATTAAATAGCAAATATGCCTAAGTTTGTTACTTAAGATTTTTGGCCTACTTTCACATATTTGACACAATGGTAACACAGTGGTTTCCCTTATGGCCTTGTCTGAAAGCTCAGTTTCCTAAAAGTCACCATTTTGTACGATTTATGCAGTGTTGCTCATTCTGCACATGAGACGTGTGTGAAATAGGATTTCTGAATAAAAGTTATTGAATGTAGTGGTACCTTTTTTGAAGGTACATGTTTACTCCATTTACAACAGATGTCTGCTTATGTTTCTGAATGCCAGTTAAAACAGACCGGGTGACTTCTGTTATCAAACATATCTGCTTTATGTTCTGCTTAATATCCCTTTATTTTGTCTTTATGTTGTGAGGATGGGTGTATGTTACATAAGAAGCGTGAATTGTATGTATGTGTTTAGCAGATGTGTATGTATATTTCTGTCGAGAGCTGAATGAAACAGAATGGTTTTAAAATGTTTATTTGAGAGTGGAGAATCCTTGGCCATGAAGTTTAGATATTTAATAATGAACAATTGACATTATTGAGCTATGACTATGTATTATGTAAAAATGTGATGCTAAGAACAGAAGAATATGTATTCTGTTATGTAATATAATAAAACATTGATTTTTCTTCTCTGTTCCCTAATAATGGAATTAAAAGTGCTTTATTATTTCTTTAAACCAATACAGATGTTTACACTTTAACTGGGTTCAGTTTTTAAACCTAACTAAAGCAAAGTTTACATTATGATTGAATTTCAACCCCTTACACGCTGTGGATGCTGTAGTGAGTGTCTTTTTAAATGCAGCCCTAGATGTGACTTATATTTCTGTTTCTTTTTAGTCGGTTTACTAAAAGTTTACTTAAAATACTGAAAGGGAATAGATCAAAATTACAATATATTAATTTAAGGGCTGTGGACTGATAAAGTAAACAGTTTGAACCGGCGGGGTTTGATGACGCAACGCGCGCTGATTCGCCTATACGTTCACGCGCGACGGACCAGCTGGATGACAGAAGCGCGTTCCCGCTCCTCTATCGCGCGCGCTCTTGAGGGTGACCCATCATCGGGAGTTACAGCATGTTGCCTCCACCAAAGACCGCATCCCTGCGCCCGTGGCCCGCATACCCCCGCTGAGTCCCTGGACCACGATATGCCACCATCTCGCTGGAAGCCCCCCACACGCGTGCAGGATGTATTTCAACAGACGCTCGAAAAAGATCCACAGCGAGGGAGGTAAGCGTGACATAATCTGCCGAGATCTGCGACGCATCGTGTTGGTTTGCAATGCACTTTGCGTTTCTGGCTTTGTTCGCTCGTGCATTTCGCTCCGTGCCGTTGCGTTTTAATTCAGACGTGAATAATAAACGAACGCATAATCAGGTTGCGGTAAACCGGCGACCCGGTCTTTACAAGAATCACCCAATGTTATATTTACATCTGAACAAACTGTCTGTAAGTTCATATGCGTCGCTAAAATGAGATGTTGTGATCTTCCAACATTGTCTCATCTTATGCATCAGTTATCTTACACCTTTGTTGTAGGTGACCTGTCCATTTCCCTGTGTAAACAAATGCGTTACCAAAGAGATCTGTTGTCCACCAACTGAGCAGAGAGGTTGTTTCTCCTGAGATAACCTGGAAAACGACAAACATGAATCTTATCAGTTTCTGCATGGCCCTTTATCCATGATACCTTATTAGTGGTTATTTAACCTGCCCGTCACGTGACTCTTTAAAGAGCTCTAACTTTGTAAGCTTATAAAGAGCTGCTTCACCTGTTGAGCTCATGTGCATATAGACCCTATGGTTTGCTTAAAGGTTAAGGAAGCTTTATATAAAACAAGCTAGTCGCCAGTACAATTGCATTACATTACATCATAAGCCACTTTGCGAATGTATTGCTTTCTGGCAGTCTTTTCAAGGCTCCAGTGTGAATGGATATGTGCCACTGAAACAATTAGCTTTATTGGAAGTTGGACATTATATACATCATTCGATATATCATACCAAACTTCAGTATAGCGGACAGTGAATTAAATAAGCACTTAACATGCCAAACAGCAGCAATATGGTAAATTGCGATATAGCAAGTTTGAGAAATTCATTTTTTTCTGAAGAGCATTTGTTTACATAGCAGAGCTTTGTGGGTAATGTCACAGTGAACAGAGTCTTTTGACTGACTGATATATATGCATTGTGGATAAGACTGAACCATTGTTTAAAGTGTTTTTGGCCTGTTTTTACCCAGAATGTTCCAGAAAGAACATGCAGGGACCATGTTGGTTAACTGATTTCTGTGAAGTGTGTCTCCTATGTGCTGAAGACTGATGTTCAGTCAGTTAACATGTTAACTAGGTGGGGACAGGGTTAGTTAATAATCTTCTGCTCATCTCACCAGATGACTGACAGCTGTTGGCCTTCAGTTTTTAGCGACCGTATGGTCAGTTTATATATGGGAGTTGGGAAATAGAGCGGAATTAATGCACACAGTGATAAACACATATTAAATATATACCTTAATGTTATTTGGAGTTAAATGCGCTGTTGCTTGAGATAATGTGATATTAAGGACAAGGGTAAAAAAGACAATAGCCCTTCTATGTCACAGCTGGATTGTATAGCTGCACAAACAATGATCTGGCTCATCCGAAGACCTCGTACCGTGTGCATCTGTGCTGTGTGAAATGGTTTTGACATTTTGAGACTGCATGGGGACACCATCTGGAAATTCCTCACTTATGGGCCGTGGAGGCTTAAATTATAGAGCAGATATATGGACAAGTATGTATCATAAATATAAGGCTTGGAGATTCAATCTTTAATTTAAATCTGTCTGAAGATTTAAATTATCTGGTGAAATAGGTTTTCTTATTAAAACTATATAAATATTCCAGTAATATTATTATAACCTTATTATAACCTCACATTTTTACAATATAATGTTATGGTGTGCGCCTCCACTAGGTGTCAGTGTAAGTCCAGCATGACTGCCGTGTATTAAAAAGCATAATAACAATTTGTATGGCTAAACACACTGGAGAGAGTTTTCAGAAAGATCGTATGAACTCACTTCATATTTTATCAATGATTTTTGTCAGCCTTTAGAAGTCACTCAGAAACTTGTTAGATACCTAGAAGCCGTTGACACTATCAAGAACACATTCATTTATCAAGTTATTTGAATAGTAACGCACCCTTGGAACATATTCTTATAAGTGTTTTGACTTTATACTGACTGATGTCTTATGTGTTGTTTTCTCTTATGGCAACTCTTGTTGGGCTCCTCCAGAACAGTTAGTGTTGACCCCTCTTAGCCAGGACTCCCCCGTCCGGCAGGAGCAGCCCTCGGGCTCCAACATGCGGTCCCGTCTGGCAGACAGGTTTGAGAAAAGTGAGTGCCCTGCTCAAGTGGGCTGCGCAAGCCCCTACTGCCGGCTACTGCTTGGAGCCTCACAGGTGCATGAAACCACTTCCTGCAGCCCACAATGCATGGGTAGACTAGTGAAGCTGACTTGCATCTACAGCTTAAACCAGCCTAAGAAGGTTTGCTGGTCTCAGCTGGTTTCACCTGGTTCTGAAATCTGAAAAGTGCTTTTAAACCAGAAAACCATCGTGGGCTGTATTAAACTGTATTTTTTGTAGGGCTTACACACACACACACAAACTCACACTCATATGATCACATGTACTATACACAGACATAGCATGCATCGATGGATGCACCAGAATGCATGCATTGAAAAATTACAGTTCTTTTAGTGTGTGTGGGTGTCATTTAGTACCCAAAGGGTTAGTTGGTGGCATTGCATGGCTTTTGCATGACGTTGCAAGTGGCGTAAGTAAAAATTCTCACCTCTGCTGTAGGATAATGCCGGTCAGGATTAGACACAGGTGAAGTTGCAGAGTTCACAGAAAGCGGATTAAACACTCTGGTCACTATGCCTGGTCCATTTCTTATTCACCCTTCTTGTCGTCATAGCAATGCATGCTGCAAGCGCAATGCTCGTTCCCACCCTTGGGGGCAACTGGGACCTGCAGGTTGCCTTGGCAACAGGACCAACATGTCACGTCAAGGGCTAGGCATGGCTGTAGGTAAAGCGTTTGTCAGCGTGTGGGAGTTCGTTTTGAATGATCTACTTCTGATACGGATGTACAAGAGGATAGATATTCCCATTAAAGTATCGATCTCAAGTGTTTTGATACTGTTTGTTATCAAAATGTATTATGCATTAAAATTAATGTGTGTGATTCGCTTCATAGCCATTTAACATTAAAAAACATTATTATTACCTTAATTAAAGAACATGATTAAACATTGAACAAGATTGAACAAAAAAACCTTTTTATCTATTATAATTTTCCCTTGTAACTTTGTTGTTATACACTAAAGAGAAATAACTAGACATAAAGCTTATTTTCTCTTATTTTTTTACAAGCAAAGTTGTTTTCATTAAATGCCTGAATAATTAAGAGCCTGATTCAGCGTAATATTTTTAGTGTTTTTGGTTTGGTGTGTTCCCTGTATAATTGCTGCGGCACCGTGACAGTTTTCAGGCTCGCTGTCCTTTTGACCCGGTTCCAGTGAGTGTAGTGGTAGCAGAAAATTCTACACAATAGAGGAATTTGACACCCGTTTGAACAGCAAGACCAAAGACTAATCAGAGCATAATGCGACGGAGAGATGCGCAGTGATATTGCATGGAATGAGAGAGGGCTGCTGAATGAATGCATGCTGGTAAAGTGAGCGTGGTTACAAAGGCGTAGAGATGAATAATGCAAACCTGGTGTATTCATAATTTAAAGCCGGCTGCTTTTGATTGGTGAACGACTGGCAGGTGGCCAGATGACCACACTCACCTCTCTGTGTGCTAAGGGTCAAACTCAGTGGTTTGTTCAGACAGTGCTAGTCACAAGCACTTGTTAAGCAACGGTATGTAACGTAAATATTTATAAATAAAGTGTCAGTTATAAATGGGCAACTGTACTGAGTCTCAGCTGGATCAATTAATAGGATCATATCACACAATGCAGGTCTACTCTTATTCTAGAAAAGAATTATTAGAAGTATTATTTTCTTTAGACCCTAAAAGGTAAGCATGTCTGTTTTTCCGCTATTCTTTGATTAAAATACTGAGAATATCAAAAATTGTTGATTTGCAATGGCCGTGTTACAAAGTCAGTCCTGAAAAGCGTTTTAAACTTAAACAGATTCTGCCCACAGCCAGAAAAAACAAGGTTTGTCAAACTTCCATTAAAACTACCATAGCAGTTCAGGTAGTTTATTGATGTCAGTGTAAATGTATTTCTCATTATTTGATTCCCTTAAGAAACAGCATTAGATACTATTATAATAAATGCATATGAGAGTTTCGGATTTTTAGTTTTGTTTAAGGATATTAAGAAAGTGTGTTTGTTTTTGAGTTAAACCACTGCTCCACACTGTGGTTTTGGCTGTTTAAAGGAGACACGATAAATGATTTATATGCTTGCCAATAACACTGTACAAACCATTTTGTTTCTGTTTTTGTTTTTCTGTGTGATGGCAGAAGTCAGACTAACAGCTTCATCATTTTTATCTTGGATAAAGTTTTGAATGCAGAAATTTTGAATTAAGTGCTTATTAATTATCATAACTGAAGTCCACTACAAAACTTTATACAATGTATAAACTTTTTGTTATATACATTGTGTTCTGAACATAATTCAGTTTCATGATGCTGGTTTCATAGTTGCTGAGATGTTAAGGAGATACTAAATGTCCATCTGTTCCTCCATTTGTGGGCAGCTAAAGCTTTCATCTGTAGCTGAATAAAATTTAGGCCGCGTCTCGTGGGTGTTGTATCGATCATTAGAACTGAATGGCTGAGTAGGGAAAGGATTGATTGAACTAGTAAGAGGCAGAGAGTGATTCTGCAGAGTTTGATATGGGATGCATAATACAAAGTGGGTCATATATCTGATTCCTGGTTCTGGTCCAGAGTAGGTGTTACTGAGGAACGCTCATTGTTTCCACTCTTGGTAAACCTCTGTGGTGCTTTGGCGGTTCTGGTTACAGGTGACTAAACCAGGTTACTAGCTCACTGTTGTAGTTCAAATTGCATTTAAAGAAAACATGGAAAACCTTTACAAACACAGTTGTTGTGGGGTTTATTTTATGACTCATCTATGAACTAAAATTGGCTGCTTGCTAGTCGGTAGCAGGTGCGATTAGCGGGAGGGGACGTTTTCATGCTAGATTGTCCTGGAAAAATGTCCAATATGAGTCAGCAAATCTAGCATGGTATAAAAAAACGCCACAAAAGCCTAATTTGAAAAAGGCCAGAGACACCATCAGTGTTACACAACGCTGTAAATTATGAGTGTCCACATTTATGGGCCACTATCTTCAGGAATAAAATATGATGACGCTGTAATTGCAGGTTAAAAGGCTATTCGGTTGGTGGCAAGATGGATTTTGGAGGCCAGACTGGCTCTTGACACAGATGAGATGAATGTCTGCAATATTTATATCCTGTATCTCCTCAAAACTTAAGCACACGTTCACACACACACAAGGAAACTGAAGAAAACAAACTCGGATGCCAAGAAGAAGAGATCTTGGAGATACAGCCCTCAGCATAATTGGGCATGTACGTTTTTAGCTGATGTTTGTTGTTTATAGTTTTGCATGACTGACTAACAGTTACACATGATGCTACAGGCGAAAGTGGTGTCATATAGACATTCCCAAAACATTCATATTTCTTCACAAAGCGAAAGCAAAGCTTGTGAGTTTTACATAACCAAGTCTAGACATGACCAAACATGGGGAAGTTTGAACCACACCTTTTCACAGTACAACTATTTACCTCTCCTATCAGTAGTTATATATTTATTATTTACACAATAGAAAAAGTGTTGCTGTCTGCTATAAGAATAGCATGAGTTTGTCTGGCTTCTATACGCCTCCTCAGTTGAAATCTGCATCTAAGAAGGAAGGAGGAATTTACCAGGAAGTTACTTATTACCGGTCAGTGAGTATTTCAGTGCCTTTGGCTCAGTAATTGTGGAGCCAGACAGCTGTGGCCCTCGACCTGCGCCTTTAAATGTAAGACTTTGTATTCTCTGCAGGGAACAATGTAGTTAAGACTAAACGTGACAGAGGCTTATTGTCTGGAGAGAAACCATCTTCTGTTACCGAAGGGACACGTCGGAGTGGATCCTTACACAAAACGTCCCCAGGGCGACCCAAACGAGGACGGGGTTTGGGGCTTTTGTCTGGCTGCAATGGGAGAAGTGACGCGTGTGGTCCATCCATCCACGCCCGCTTTCGGTCATGCAGCAGCTGGGTAAACTCTCTGTTATTTACCGAGCGTTACATTATTTATTACGTGCGGGAAATAATCGTCTGGCGGTCGGTCTCTCTGCTGCGGCGACATCGGTGCGTGGATGTCCCTAATTCCACCGAGCTCCCTACCTAGGGATGCTGTCTAGGTAGAAAGCTTGTTAGGTTTTCAACGCACAGCCACAGTCTCGCATCCTAGTCCATTGCGTTTTTCCCAGCGCATCGCGGACGCACAGGTGTTTGTCCACTGAATAAAGAGGCTTTTATAAAGATAAACAAACGCACAAGGTTTCCACAGAGGTGACAAGCCCGCGGTGTTTGCGCCATTGTGCATCCATCAGCACATCGTATAGAGGGGGTCCCGTGGGCGTAGCGCATTTGCTGTATCGGTGACGGAGCTGTTGGCCGTGATGAAGATGATGATGATGATGGGCAAAAGAAAGGGAGGGCGGGGCACAGAGGGCAACGTCATTGACATCGGGGCCGCTTGCATCAGTTTACAGTAGTAGTGTTGGTGAACTGTAAACCACATTTCAATGTCTCTTCTTCCTCCTGTCCTCCGCGCACGCTAGACTCGCATCTCTCCCATCACACGAACGGTGCAGGACCCGCGTGCTCGGCCGCCGGATACCGCAAGGCAGAGGATGAGATGTCCGGGACCACATCACAGGCGGACCCGATAGATGCCACAGCGCGGACCGTGCTGCTCAACCGACCCCAGACCACCAAATTTTGTGACAACCATGTCAGGTGAGTTCATGGGTGTTGTTTTATTATATGCATCATCTGCTGTTTGTTGCACTTAGTAGGGAAAGGTTTACGAATTCAGCATTGTGTCTGAATTTAGTCATTGAAACATTTTCAATATTATACTTTCTTCATTGCTTTTCTATTGCAATGTTGATTTTGTTTAATGAATTTTATTTTTTTATAAGATTGTTATTATTTTAGATTCTGTAAACGACTGTCTATGTTGATAATAGATGTAAAGTATACGCTATATAGTAAAGTATATAGAGTAAATTTTACATTTCAAGTATAGTAGGCTGTGCTTATCTTAAAGAAGAACAAAGTTTAGTTTCCACTGTGTTTGTCTACATTTCAACATCAACAGTTTATAAAGATACATTTTCTGTTTAAACGCATTTAAACCACTTATTTTAGGTAGGAGCTGTTTAGGTAAGAGCTGTTTTTTCTCTTTTTTTTAGCACAGAAATAGCTGTATTTTGTTTAACCTGTTATAGCATTAATTATTGAATTACACACTGTGTTAACTGTGTTTTGTACCCCAGTAAAAGCGCAGCTGTTCTGACACCTTGTAATAGCTTTACAGATCATTTTCTAGCCTGTAGCACTAAAAGAGCTACAGTAAAAGTCCTGTTACCCAGCTACGACAAGAGAAATCCATGCAAACTCTATGCTAGCTGCTCATAAGTGCTTCTATTACCTGAAGTACTCGCATCATTTTCAGAAGATTTTCCGAGAATTTTCAAGGTCACGTTCCGGGCTGTGCTTGAATCAGTCTCTTTGTATTTGCATAAAAAGTGCACGTAAGGTTTTCCGCATTTATTCTCACATTGTTGTTAAAACCTGTTGAATGGCTGTTGTATCAATTTCTGTGTTTTTTGAGGGTAGTTTTATTTGTGATAGAACTCTGATGATGAATCTTTTTTTGTCATTTTGTGAACGTATCGACCACAGGAGCAGATCCATTTAATTTCAGACCCTAAATCACTTTTGTCTGTCAATGTTTGATAATGGCATCTATAAGCGGACAGTCTGACTTAAGAAGAACCAGCCTCTCGGTAACACACACACTCGTCATTGATCCGCTAGTGTGATCTGAAGATTCGATTCTGCTCTAAAAGGCTCTATTTTGGTTCCTGTAACAACATTAGGGCGGATCTAGAAACTCATATCCTGTTTGTCATTGGCTAATTTCAAGAAAGAACAGATCGTGTGAGGGTCCTAGCTTGCACCTTTTTTTAACTGAAGCAGTGGAAATTACTTAAGATAAGACTCTTATTCCTTCATCTCTCTCTCACACACACACACACACACACACCGAGTCAGCGGTAGAAGCAGAAGACTCGAGTTGCATGCTAATCTCAGGGACTTGCACCCGATTGGGGTAGTGTATGTTACAGTATGTGTGTGATTAGGCCACTGAATGTTAATGAAGAGGATCGTATGAATGGTTTCAGGTGCTCTTTTGATGTCACCGATAACCTGTTGCACTTCCAGGTCATCCGCTGAGCTGCTGTTTGAGGCTGTAGTGTGAGTTGCACGCTGTGTTAGGCTGTGAACTCATTACCACCGACCCCAGAAGAGTGTCATGTTTGCAAAGAGAACTAGAAACAAACAGGCTTATACTAGTATGCATGTTGTTATGTAGACAGTAATGAATGAGTGCATTGAAATTTATATGATTATATGTATGGATTTATACCTTAAATTCCTCCCACGTGGATTCAAACAGATACCGGCTGACTCATGTTTAGATTTAGACAGACAGCCCTGGGATGGAGGCGAATTTGTGGTCTGTGAGGTTATTTTTACAGATTTTTAACAGCTATTTTAATGATGGTAAACCGTTACCGCTGCAATCAGCTTCATAAGAGTTACTTTGGGGTCGGATCAATACAGATAAGTGACCAACACAAATAGAAAACTCCGACGCATTTTGGGATAGTTGATCTAAATTTAATGCAGTGGGCAGTGATGTGTCAGGCATTTGTGTTAGCGAGCGCTTGTTTGCTTTTATGGAAACACTCTCGGTTGCTTTTTTCAGGACACCTGAGTGAAGCTAATCCTAAATTAGTGCCGTTTTGGCCCTTAAAATGTATATTTATAGACATTCTAGAAAAATTCCAGGGGGTAACAGAATTAATTTAAAGAAGTAATTAGACCTTTTCTCTCCTCAGCACGGCTAAATACGGGATCCTCACTTTCCTGCCACGGTTCCTGTACGAACAGATCAGACGGGCAGCTAATGCTTTCTTCCTCTTCATCGCACTCATGCAGGTACTGCATCCGCACTCACAAATGCACGCATCTGTCCAAATCGCGACTACTTGGTTCTGAGAACCTCAAAGTACAACATTTCCTCAAAATGACATTTTGGGCATCATGTACAGTAAGTGTAAAAAGGCTGTGTTGATGTTACTTTGAAATTTCTGCCTTGTATCCATTTTTCGCTGTGTTTGGAAGTGGTCCACTAGTGCACTCTCATCCATTTTACACACTCAGAGATTCATATCGGTCTCTGCATGATCTAGCCTGTCGAGTCAGTATTGCATTAAACAAAATGCGAGGTTAACAGGAGAACCCCATGAGACCTATAAGAAAATGTCGGCCTCATATTTCACTGCAGAGCCAAAGGAACAAAATAAACCTCAATTATTGTCATAATGCAAAAAAAGTATATTTTTATATCTTAAATACATGTTAAATGCATTTTTTAAATGCAATGTAAATTTACATTTTTACATATAATTTTTATTTGTCTTTTGACTACGTCTTTTGAGGTAAAATGTGACTTTAGCATTTTCTCCTCAGATTTACTTCTTTGTTGTTTGTTTTATCTTTAACTGACATTTTGTTCAGATTCCTGTCAAGTCATTTTTCATTATAAATCATACATGAAGCTGTACAACAACATTTTAAAGATGACACGTGCCGTTTAACCAAAAAAGTACTTACCATTACATTAATCTGTGTACATTTTCAAATGCAGCAAATCCCAGATGTTTCACCGACGGGTCGCTACACAACCCTGGTACCGCTGATCTTCATTCTGACGGTGGCTGGAATCAAAGAGATCATCGAGGATTATGTGTGTATTCTGTTTGAAGAAACCGGATTAACTTTAAAATGGATTTACTTCAGTGTAAATAGTGTAAATGAATCACTTGTTGTGTTGTTGCAGAAAAGACACAAAGCAGACAACACGGTGAACAAAAAGAAGACAACAGGTTGAGTACCACAAAATTACACGTGTATAAACACACTGAATTTGTATAAGTCACACTGTATAATGAAACACAGGACCTAACATGTTATTTCAGTGTACTTTCTAAAGCAAGTTAATTGTGTTTTATCTTGTGCAGTATTTACAACATTGTATAGCAGCCATAACTGTTCATTTCAGTTGACTAAAAATGACACAGCTGACATAATGTTTCTCAAGGTTTTAATATGGTTTGGTTCATAATTGACACGGGGTAAATAAAAGTTCATTACAGACTCTTGTGTGTGAGATTGTGTGTGAGATTGTGTGTGAGATTGTGTGTGAGATTGTGTGTGAGATTGTGTGTGTGATTGTGTGTGAGTTTGTGTGTTTATTGTGTGTGAGTTTGTATGGCCATTGGACGAGTTTCACTGATGATGTTGTTATTTTCCAGTTTTAAATAACGGCGCATGGCAAACCATCATATGGAAACAGGTAATAATTTTCCCCTCCTTTTCTATCTTTCTCTCACTGTATCCTTTCCTCTCTGTTCCCCCCTTATTTTAATTTCTAATAATGTTTTAATTTTTGTCCTTTGTGTATCATCTGCTGATTTGAATTCACCTCTCTGTGCCCTTTCTTTCTGTCTGTAATCTCTTCCTGACTGTTACAAATTCTCCTGTGTGTTGCTTTTCTTCTCCTCACGCGCTGTGGTCTCTTAATCTCATCTTCTCCCTCCTCATGCCGTTGCAATGCTGCACCTGCCCACTAGGTGGCAGTGGGAGACATAGTCAGGGTGACCAATGGGCAGCATCTACCGGCTGACATGGTCATAGTGTCCTCCAGGTCAGCACCACTGTGTGTGTGTGTTTGTTTGTGTTTGTTTGTGTTTCTGTGGGGGTTTGTTGTGCTGTGTTTGTGTGTTAGTATGACACATAACTGTGTAAGTTTGTAGAGCTGAATTAGTTGTGTTCCAGAGACTCTGTGACTTTGTTCAGACAACCAGAAGTAATATAGGATATCAGCCTAAACCAGTTTACGCTGGTTTCCCAGTCTGGCCAAAACCACCATAAACCAGCTATCTGAGCATTATCAGAACAATGGCTAATGTTTGTTAAAGTTGTCCAGAACCGTTTTTTCCAATGACATTAGTGGAATGTTATATATAATATATAATAGTTTTGGTATATTAGTTCAGTACATTACAGAAGCAATAATGTTAATACAATGTGCTAAAAACTGGATGCTTTGAATATTCCTAGAATCTGCATAATATTATTTTTTTTATGTTTTTGTCACATAATGGTAACATTAGGAAAACATTCCTACAACCTAAAATTCTTAGCTGGGCAGGCTGAGAGACCAGAAAATTAACTTAGGCTGGTTAAGTTGTTTTTTTTCACAGCAGGGCTGAAATTGAATTAAAATCGAATTCTTAGAAATGTGTTTCACACATTTACACAGTCTGAACGGTCCGATCAGATTTCAAGCAGTTTTGTCATTTACAACAGTGTTCACAAGAATGTATAACAGACACAATGCATAGTAACATTACTGTAGACACGTATTTCATTATATTTATATTAGTGTATAGTGAACGTGACCACTTTTGCACACAACATTTAAAGTCGTTTCATTCATTCAGATTTTTCTTACCCTGTCTCTTCACATTGACGCCCACTCAGTTATTTAGCGTTGTGTTGACGCCACACAGACGTACCAGATATTGATTACACTGTCTGAACAAACAAATCTGGTTTCATTCCAAAAATTGTAATCAATTTTGTTCTGAACAAAACCTATGAGACATCTGTGTGTGTGTGTGTGTGTTTGTGTGTGTTTTTAAAGGCTTGCTGCTGCTGTTGTGCGTTTTAAATTTGTTTTAAATTTGTCTCACAGCGAGCCTCAGGCCATGTGTTACATCGAAACATCCAATTTAGATGGAGAAACCAACCTTAAGATTCGACAGGTCTGCTAAACTTCACAACAGTCTTATCTTAAGTATAAATCACAGATGGGGTCAATATTAAGTGTGTGTGTGTTACAGGGTCTTCCTCTCACAGCTAGTCTTCAGTCTTTGGAGGAACTGATGGCTTTGTCTGGTCGTCTTGAATGTGAGGGACCAAACAGACACCTGTATGACTTCACAGGAACTCTGCGTCTGGACAACCAAAAGTGTGTAAACCAATCAATCTGCAAAAACATACACACACACACTTACACTTATCGTTTTGTTTCTATACTGCAGTCCAGTTCCACTTGGTCCAGACCAGGTGCTATTGCGAGGTGCCCAGCTCAGGAACACGCAATGGGTTGTGGGAATTGTAGTCTACACAGGACATGATTCCAAACTCATGCAAGTAAGTGTGCACACATGTGGACAGTAATTCAGATCACGTAACCTTATTTTAAGACAAAAAGCTGTTTTATTTGGTCTGTTGTTATACATTTTTGATGATGTTAGATGTGGCTTCAATAATGACTTAAGTCACTTTTGTAATTGGCTTAAGATGGTTGAATGTAGTGTTTCTGTTCCATAGAATTCCACTAAAGCACCATTGAAACGTTCTAATGTTGAGCGGGTGACAAATATGCAGATTCTGGTTCTGTTCTGTATTCTGCTGGTCATGGCTCTGGTCAGCTCCATTGGAGCCGCCATATGGAACAAACAGCATACGGATGAGGCATGTTGGTACCTTTCCCGTGCAGGTATATATATGAGCACATAAAATGTTACACTTGCGTAGGTGAATTCACTTATTAGCAAAGCTAATGCTGAAGGTCTTTGCTAAACAGAGTGTGTGTGTGTGTGTGTGTTAGGTGACATCTCCTTGAACTTCTGGTACAATCTTCTGACCTTCATCATCCTTTATAACAACTTGATTCCCATAAGTTTACTGGTCACACTGGAAGTGGTCAAATTCACTCAGGCTCTCTTTATAAACTGGGTAAGACTAATGATGGCAATGTGTGTGTATGTGCAGCATATATTATAACTAATGAGTGCTTTTTATTGTCCATGTGTATTTGCAGGATGTTGAGATGTATTACTCGGAGACAGACACACCCGCCATGGCGCGAACGTCCAATCTGAATGAAGAGCTCGGCCAAGTAAGGGCAAGCTCTGCCCATTTACTTTTACAAATGTTTGTTGGAAAATGTTGTTTGAACTTGCTTGTTTTTCTCAGGTGAAGTATCTATTTTCCGACAAGACCGGCACTCTCACCTGCAATGTCATGCATTTTAAGAAGTGCACAATAGCTGGAATCACATACGGGTAATTGTGACGCTCAATAAACTCGCATTAGCTTCGTGCTACGAATCGTTATAGTTCTATTAGCATGTATTGATCCGCTGCCTTTGTTTGTATTTGTGTGTTTGGCCACTGATCCATAATTCTGTCTCCAGGCATTTCCCAGATCTGGACTGCGATCGATCCATGGAAGACTTCAGGTGATTCTATTAGCGTGCCGAACGGGTCCAAGCAGATAATCCATCCGTTATATCTCTTCTTTCTGTCTCTCTTTTTTTAGTCACCTTCCCTCTACAAGTCACAATTCTACTGAATTTGATGATCCCACGCTTATCCAGAACATTGAGAAGAACCATGTATGAGTTTTGTAGCAGTTCTGTATTATATTTTTGTTACTAAAACTCATTCTTTCTGTGTATGAGGTGCTAATGGTTCTCTCGCTGTCTCTATAGCCCACGTCTCCTCAGATCTGCGAGTTTTTGACCATGATGGCTGTTTGTCATACGGTTGTTCCTGAGCGAGAAGGAAACCAAATAATTTATCAGGCTTCCTCTCCGGGTAACAATTCTGACACTTTTACATCTAGATGTAATTAATTTATTACAATGATTCGATTAAAGGTGGGGCAGGCATTTTTAGAGAGGCAAACTAGAAAGTATAAGATTTCATCTTCCAATTAGAGCAATATAACCTTTAATAGTGCATGGAGGTATGCAAATACATAGTTTGACAGGCAAGTAAGACAACCTATCATTGCTTTTGGAACAAATGCAATGATTGTGCAAATGTTTTATGGTCCTGTTTAAATAAATATTTATGTTTCATTTAGTAATTGCTATAGAGATTTAAAGAGATTTTAACAAGCATAACAAAACATGTTTCTCGTAAAAATATTTATTTCTTTGTGAAAGCATTTTTCAAGTATTCAGAATGCTTCTGGTTGCTGATGTTAACATGTTTTTCAGATGAAGGCTCTCTGGTGAAAGGTGCCAAAAGTCTAGGGTTTGTGTTCACCGCCAGAACACCCCACTCAGTTATCATAGATGCGGTAACTGTGTTCTTTACCGTACATCATTAATATACAACCTGGATCTCATCTCACCCTCATTTATTTGTTCCCTTACTGAATGTGAATGTTCTTCTGTTTGTTCCTCAGAGAGGAAAAGAACAGTCTTACGAACTGCTTAATGTTCTAGAATTTTCCAGGTAGGCTTCACCTGTGCAGTCATGTTGTCTCACACACCTGTGCATCAACGTACACACTAATGTTTGGTCTTTATTTGAACATTTTTTGCATTTTTCGGGCTTTATTTTGCATTTGATTTTTTTCGCAGCAACCGCAAGAGGATGTCAGTAATTGTCAGAACACCTGCAGGCAAATTGCGACTTTATTGCAAGGGGGCGGTGAGTGTTTCTTATGTGTATACATTCCATTTTCCTATAATACTTTGTTCCATGTGATGTCACAGCTGTTGCTGGATTGGTTTAGGGTTTGTTTGGCGCATCTTGATGATGTCATGAATGTGTCATAGGATAATGTGATTTTCGAGCGACTGAACGAGGCGTCGCAGTACAAGGACTTGACCATTGTCCACTTAGAGCAGTTTGCCACAGAAGGTAAAGAAATATTGAAAGTTGTTGGTTTGTTAGACTGAATTATATTGATGTATTTACCTCAGTTTTGTGTCTGTGCAGGGTTACGGACTCTCTGTTTTGCGTATGTGGACCTTGAGGAGGCAGCGTATCAGGAATGGCTGAAGGAATATAACCGTGTTAGCACTGTGCTAAAGGACAGAGCTCAGAAACTGGAGGAGTGCTATGAACTCATAGAGAAGGTGTCTTATATATCAGACATGTCACTAGAGATTAGCTTTATAACAGAAACTTAAAACAGTGTGACAGGCCCCTTCAAACAATATGAAATACATCACAATGCCCAGCTAGCCAGCTAACCAGACTGCAGCTGTGGTTTTAAGTCATTATTCTATTTAATATGCATTCAAGAGGTTAAGAGTAGATCATAGGATATGAAGATTAATGTTTTTTATACAGCTGTATCTCAGAGGCAGCGTTTCTTGCAATGCTATGACTGGACAACAGGGGGCAATGCAGCTATACTGCATTCTCAGGCAACTGGTGCGAAAGTCAGTCGCTTGCTATACGTCTGTGTTTCAGGGCCCTGGTCCAGATAAGTAGATTGAGGAGGGGTTGGTACACCACAGAGAAGATAATTGCCTTCACCAGTCTGCCAAGAGCCTCATAAACGCAGAGTCAACAACACTACTGTGTTACATTTGCACACACACACACACACGCACACACACATAATACTCCAAAAACTGCCCAAATATTTTCCTGCATGCACAGACACACTCAGGAAAAGAGAATTATCAGAGAGGGGAGAGGGGAAACGAGAAACATTGAGCATTAGGTGAGACATAAAAAACAACCGTGAAAGATGAGTGAGGTTTCAGATTGTCACTTAATCTGTGTGAAGTTACAGAATCTGCTGTTTTGGGCTTTTGTGTGGGACGTTTTTAAAGTGGTGCGTGCTAATCTTTTATTGAAAAGTTTTTAAAAACATCTATCTACAGTATTAAGTTTAGAAACTAAGTATTCTGTCAATAATAATACTTTACGTGCCTGTGTTCAGAAAAGGTGTCCTATTCCTTTTCGAAGTAATCCATGTTTTGCCAGAAATCAGGAATTTTACTCCTTTTACTCCAAAGCTTAATATTATAAGTTTTGTTCAGACTTTTAAGCAAATAAGAACATTTTAGTTGTTTGTTTGTTTGTAGTTTGACAACAATGAGAAAAACAAACGTGTATCAACGTGATTCACTCCATGTCCGTAAGTGGTTTGAAATCCAATTAGTGTTTTTAAAACATGTTTCAGTCTAAACGTCAGATCAGATTGCATGTAGTTTTGTACATATTCTGGGACGCAACACAGCTGTGTCTAAATGAAGTGAGCAGATTTTTCTTCATCATCTCTTCTTACACTCAGAATTTGCTGTTGCTGGGGGCCACGGCTATAGAAGACCGTCTGCAGGCGGGGGTCCCTGAAACCATAGCAACACTCATGAGAGCTGACATCAAGATCTGGGTTCTGACCGGAGACAAGCAGGAGACTGCTATTAACATTGGTGTGTGTGTATATATTTGTACAGATAAGATAATGGATATAAAGTAGATTATTAAAGGTGTATGCTTCGTAATTTCTGCACCTTTATTCAATTAAACTTTGTTCCACCTTTAATTCTGTAACCTATGTAAACTATTCCACTAACATTTCATTTCTGACTAACATTACTACAAGAACATTTTTATTAACTTTGAGAAAACATTTGCCAACATTTTGAGAACATTCCCTGTTAGCTTGGAGGAAGTTCCACTGAAAGTCATTGCCACTGGTTGAGCCAATGTCGTTACGTCACAGGTGTGACATCACCTGAGCACATTTAAATTAAATCAAGCACTAGCGATATATTCCTACAACCCAAAAAATAATCCGGATCAGGAAAAACTGTAAGCAAGCGCAACATCAAACGGACACTGATTGGAAACTCACTGGAATCAGACTTCCAGTGTTCCCAGGAGACTTCCAAGGACATACGGATAGTTAGTCAGGCAGGCGCTACAATCAGAGCTTATAATAAAGTAGGTGAGAGCTGAGATAAAACAGCACAGATCCAACAGACAGGGATTAGTGGGTAACGACAGATCTACAAAGGGGTTAAGTTGTTGTTTTGGCATTGTTTGACGTTCCTACTGTATCTCTGCTTGTGTGTCTCAGGTTACTCCTGTAGGCTGGTCTCACATGGCATGTCGCTCATCGTTGTCAATGAAGATTCTCTGGATGTGAGTATGTTTTGTGTATTTTGATGTGTGCGTGTGTATGTGTGTGTTTCTGGGTGTGGGCAGGTGGGAGAGTGCGTGTCTTTGTTCAGGTGCAGGTGAAGATAATTAAGGTGTTGGGTGTCATTGAGAAGATGATGAAAGCAGTTATGGATCATATGAACCCACACATACAGGAGAAGACGTGACAAAAGTACACAAGGAGCATGAAACAAACACACATACATATATATACAAACACTTACACACACACATATATACAAACACACACATATATACACACACACACAAGGTTAATTTCTTCCAGGGAAAGTCAGTCAAACTTGGAAGCTTGTAGACTCTCAGATCTTTGAGAACAGTCCACCAGAGAGCATCACACACACACACACACACACACACTGAGCAGAGGGCTGGAAAAGAAGTCTCACCGGGACGAAGCGAGAGTTGCGATTATTCTACATGGAAATCTTTTTCCAGACATGTTCTTGTTTATATTGAAACATGATAGCGGTTTGCAAAAACAATGTTTGCAATTTTTGGCTTATGTTTTGTTCATTTGTTGTGTTTGATTAATTATATCAATACATTTATAAGTTTGGATCTAACGTTCGCTAGGCGCTTTTAAAGAAACAGTCTTTGATTTATGGAGCGATATCGCAATAGTCCAACTGGGCATAACAAAATATATGAAGGAGACAAAAGACTAGCAAAACATTATTCTATTATGCTAATTTATAAGAGCCATAAATTCATTCTCTTTGTTATATATTTTGTTGTGATGAAGTCTAAAGAGATTAGTTATTATATTTTAATAGAAATTTGTTTCATTTTGTTTCATTTTCATAACTTTCATTTTAAACAGGTTTTTACAAGGTTTTCCACAACAATGGACAATGATAATACATTAGAGTGTTATTTCAGTTCTGCTTTAATGGGCTGCTATTTGCAGTCATTGATACAGTAGTTTTGACAATTGTCCAACCACATAATGGGATACATTGAAAGAACATTTGATGGCTTTTAATGCGTTTTGCGTTTCTAAACAAAAGCTCAGTAAAAGATTGATGTTTTAAAGAGATGGGCGTCACTCGTCTCCTGAAATCTCTACAAGAATTCTCTTATCCTACAGTGCACTCTAAATAACCCACGACACCTCAGACACAGCTGGGGTGAGCGCTGTGTCACAGCTGTGTGTGTGTGAGTGACAGCTGCCGTTTCATGTAAGAGAGGAACTCACAGTTGGACCAATATGTCATAGCCTTCTCTCTCTCTCTCTCTCTCTCTCTCTCTCTCTCTGTGTTTCTCTGTTTCTCTCACACACAATGAATTCATCATTATGAGTTATCAACATCTTGATGGTGTGATTGGTCGATGCAACACCTCTGTCTGTCAGCAGCTCCTAAATATACAGGAACAGTGTGTGTGTGTGTGTGTTGAGTGAGGAGTAACACAATCCCCTTTTGGCCCTGCATCTCGTCCAAACAAACTCTGGCAGCAAAGCCTCCTGGGTAAACATGATGGCTTTTGACTTAAACTTTGTGACAAGTTCCATCTGTCAGTCCAATGTGACAAACACACATAGAAACAGTGACTTGTATACAGCACAAAAATTTTCAAATAAACAATTTATTATATTTAATAATCACTTAACTTTGTGGAGACCCCTCGGTCCCTACAGTGTAGATGTGTGTGTGTTTGACCATCCTTGTGGGGACCAAATGTCCGTAGAAAAACAAGAACACACACACACACACAATCGTATTCAGACAGCTGGTGTCCTTGTAACACAAACACAAAGTTATTACGGTCCAAACATTGTGTCTTTCCTTCTTTCTTGGTCACGCACATTTTTTAATGACCCACACATATTCTTTCTTACTTTCACAGACACACACACACACTGGCGTCTCTGATTTGATCTGATAGGCTGAGTTGCACATTTCATCAATCTGTCCAGCAGTTCCTCTCATCTATCACACTGCCTGCATTACACAACTTACACAAACCTGCTCACTGTACTTATCATTAATCACACTCACAGAGCTCAGCTTCTCGTCCTGTATTCTCACACACATTTTTCGAATCATATCTTATGTGTTGGATATGTTTGTTTTGTGGTCATAAGAGAGTTGCTTACATGATGGATGTAAAATCTACGCAACACTACATTGTGATTATTGCCTATATTGTGATTATTGTTAATGGTAACAGCTTGTACAGTCAGTATAAGTACAGATATGTATTTGCCAGCAAAAGCAACTTTAAATGCATAGCATGAATTTTATGCATATTGTTTGACCTTTGGGTTAAATGGGGACATTTATAGGTCTCAGTTAGGAAACAAGCTTATAAATCATACAGAAGGTTTATTTTAAAAACCTAAAATAGCAGAAAGAGTGAGGGGGTTACGTTTTGAGTTTATAGAATATTGTGTGTGCGTGTGTGTGTGTGTGTGTGTGTATATATATGAATGGAGAATGGGATCTGTGGTATGTCACACCATTCTCCTGTACTCTAAATATAAATGTGATAAGATCCTTTTCGCAGAAACCTGAGAACACAACAAACCCTCTGTGTGTGTGTGTGTGTGTGTGTGTGTGTGTGTGTGTGTGTGTGTGTGTGTGTGTGTGTGTGTGTGTGTGTGTGTGTGTGTTTTTGTGTGTGTGTGTGTGTGT
>JBAJNP010001693.1:34357-57254 GCA_036877545.1 Yasuhikotakia modesta
TGTGTGTGTGTGTGTGTGTGTGTGTGTGTGTGTGTGTGTGTGTGTGTGTGTGTGTGTGTGTGTGTGTGTGTGTGTGTGTGTGTGTGTGTGTGTGTGTGTACTGTTGTGTTTCTGTATGTATGTGTGATTGTGAGAACATGCTCTTTATCCAGTTCTCAGCTCAAAGATGTATGAAAACTAACATTTAGCTTGGATCATGGAATACATTCACTCCTGATGTCTGTCTGAGAGTGACACAGAAAAATGTGCATCCAAATTAGGGGAAATTCTAGAATTCCTAGTGGTTAGTTTCTAATTCCTGATCTGGAGTTTCTATTGGCCAGAAGACATGAACAACTTAAGGGTTTTCTTACAGTATCCCATCATAAGCAATTTTGAGTTCACTGTGTGGATGTCATCTGAGTGATGTCACTGTGTGGATGTCATATAGGTGTCCAGGGAGGTTTATAATACCTGTAGTGAGCTATTTGTTAACATTGCTATCCATCTCGGTGACATCACATGACTGCCCTTCAGTGTAAATTCTGTGTGTGGTTAACTGATTAGAACTGGTTAACTAAATCTGAGCTCAGTTTCAGTGACTGACCAGTTTCCATGCACACACTGGCAGCTATGATAGCGATAGTTTGACTGACTCAGACTTTCAGTCTATTAGCACCTTTGTGTTAATAATTAGAATGTTTGCTGCAACATGAAGCTAATTGCTAACATGCACACAAAACCCAGACACATGCAAACACACAATCATTTGGTAGATCATTAATGTGGTCATTTCATTGTTAAATAAATAAGGCTTTCAAACAGAGCTGTTTGTACTAGAGAAAGTTTTATAAACTTACACCGTGCAGAGAAACACATTGACACTTCCTGTCTGAGTTTCAGAAGTTAATACTAAATCAAACCAGCCACTAGTGAGAGAGTCTCTTTCATTTGGGAGAGAGCGAGCGAGCTGTTTTTAATAATAAACTGAGTTAGCTGGGAACCAAGTTTACCAGAAGCAGTTTTTGCTGGTCTTTATACACACACACACACACACTGGATGGCTGATCTCAGCTCAGCTTGTTTTAATACAGCTTCACACGAGTTAAACTTGGGATAATGATTGAATTTGTCAGTGGAAAGTGAATTCATCCTGTGTGACACATAAAGGCTGACGGTGAAGTCACAAGACGGTGACTTCAGCAGCTGTGTGTGTGTGTGTCTTGTTGCGTGCTGCGTCATCCACATGGTTTTTGTTAAAGAATGAGGAATGTTTGTTTTTTCTATTAGTGGTTCTTTTCCTATTATCAAGATCTCAATCAAAAATCGCCCGCAACCACAACTCAATAAACACACACATGCACACACGTGTTCCATTTTCTCTATTCATCTCTCCATGTTTTTTGTCTTTATGCATCCGCACACATGCATTCACGCATGAACACACATGCATTCCTTCATACACATGCATGTTCACCTGCTAATCTGCAGTAGATCAGGGCATGCCATAGACTTCATGCTTATCATTTTAACACACCCTTAGCCTAAAACATGGGTGTATTTCATGGGATCATTTTCACCTTTAAGGATATTCCCTTATGAAGTAATTCCTCTTTCTCAGCCAAAGCATTCTGTAATCAGTCCATTCCAGATCCACTTCAGGTTTTGTGTGTGTGTGTGTGTGAGAAGTGTGTTGAGGATGGTGAAATTAAAGAAACAAAATTGTACATGAGCTAATGTTCACTACAGCATTGTAATGTGTTTCCTAGCATGTATGGTGAATAACTTTGGTTGTGTTCTTGTTTCCAGGCAACCAGAGCTACGCTAACAGCTCACTGTTCCTCACTGGGCGACTCTCTGAGGAAGGAGAATGAACTGGCGCTCATCATCGACGGACAGACGCTGAAATACGCTCTATCGTTTGAAGTGCGTCAGGCATTCCTAGACCTCGCTCTGTCCTGCAAAGCTGTCATCTGCTGCAGGTATATTAACACACACACCCTCATGCATGTACATCTCTGCTACATATAAACTGTAATTCTTTTTAATAAAAATATTTTATATGATTTTAATATAGAAATATAATTTTATATTATGTTTACTTTTTTAATTACATTTATATATTTGGCAGACATTTTTATCCGAAAGCGCCTTTCCAAAATACATTCTGTATTAGTATGTGTATTTGAATCGAACCCACAACGTTGATGCTATATGATATATATCCAGCCATCTCACTCAGTTTCACTTGCATCTCAATATGTCTCATATGTTTCTCCAAATACTTTTGAAGCAATTCAAACACAAACAAATAAGAATTAAGGGTGTTGCATGTTTTCTCAAAAGAAAGAATTTCAAGAACTTCAGTGAAAATCTAAATTTGCTTTTCATCGTGTATTCATGTTTTGCGGTCGTTTGTTTGGTCGCTGACTGTTTTTCTTTACTGCGAGTGTCTGGCAAGCAGCAAATATGTTTATGGGTAAACAAAAATTACCATCTGTTTCCCAAAAAGAGGGATTTTACTGTGTCTGTGTGTGCGACTTTAAGTAAAAGGTTGAGTCTTGCCCTGGGTGACTTAATCACTGTTGAAAATACGAGCTTGGCTTTCAGAACAGAGGGGCTGTAGAGAGGTAATGTAATATTGTGAGTTCTGTGAAAATGTCAAACTAATGACTCACTTACTGTCATTATACACACACACACACACACTCCTACACAGGTCGACAATACACTCATTCAAATTATTGTTGGGTACCGTCAATGTTTATAATCTGAATATAAGTGGCCACGTGGTGCATTACACCATTTTAATGTGATGATAAAGTGTGTTTCCATATGTCAGGTGTGTGTGTGTGTGTGTGTGTGTCAGCGAGGGGAGTAATCGACTTGCTGTTGTATAAAACCCATATCCGGACTTTGGTCTCCGAGGCCCAACAAACCTGTTCAACCGACCTCACCTCCCTCCACAGTGTGTGTGTGTATGTATGTGTATGTGTGTGTGTGTGTGTGTGTGTGTGATGTTTGCGTGCTCCACGTTCGAGTTCCTGAGTTCACACTCTGTTTGTTTAAAGAGCTACTTTAACCTTCTTATTTTCTGCTCAATTCCACCATGGAGAACATTAGCTGCCCTTTCATCTGCCTACTGCCCCCCGGCCCACCCCCCCAACTCCCCCTGGTGCTGTGGGGATAAAGTTATAGTGGAAAAAGGGTGGAATCGATCAACATGATGACAACAGAAAGTGGTTTGCGGAGGATTTGTGTTTTTGCTGCTGATTTCTGATTTTTATGACTTTAACATGCCGGCGCCATTTAGAAACTCATTCATCTCTGTACAGCATTGCACAACTGTATTGCGGCACGTCTAATGTTACTGTCTCTTTAAGATGAATGGCATGTGTTGTAGTCTGGGATAAAAGTGTCTGCTAAATGAATTTATGTAAATGTATATCTGTCATTAATTTCCCAGCAAATGAAATCACACCCGTTATGCAGGTTTCCACAGAAACAGACGGTTTATTGGTTTTTGTGATCACTGTTATTTGATTTAAAGGGACGATTGTTTATTTTTGTAATATTTTATGATTTTATGGTTGCCATCGGTTTAGGAGAAGTATTTTAAGCTAAATCCTAATGTGCAAACTCTGAAAAAATGTCTCTACAGAAAAATGGCGACAAAAAAGTAATTAAAAATTCATTGGTCAGTAAGTGTAACTAAATAGTATGTCAAAGGTTTTCTGTAGCTATGCATTTTGGCTTACCATTACCCATAATCCTTTGTGCTATGCTGAATGTTGCCTGTAAACGAACGTGCATCTTTAGCTGAGCAGTTTTGTTTTCTCTTTTAAATAGTCTATAAACACCATGTTTAATTGGTGAATACTTGCGGCCACAGAGTTGCATTATGGGTAATGCAGCGGTATCAGAGCAATCACACGGCGAGAAAACGCAGTCTGGTTTTTCAAAAAAAGCACTGCTCACTCCAAGCAAAATAACCCAGTCTGTTCGCTGCCAATCTTCAACGAGATCAACGAGTCAGATGGCCTCCCGATACACAAATTGAGTAAGTGCGCTGTGTTACTGTGATTTCAGGGTGTCTCCACTGCAGAAGTCGGAGATCGTGGATATGGTGAAGAAGCATGTGAAGGCCATAACGCTGGCTATTGGGGACGGAGCCAACGACGTGGGCATGATTCAGACGGCACACGTTGGCGTGGGCATCAGTGGGAACGAAGGCATGCAAGCCACCAACTCGTCTGATTACTCAATCGCTCAGGTCTGATGCTCACAAACACTCATGTAACCGATCAACCTCCAGCTCTGATACACACACCCCAGTGCCTCATCTTAATTAGACTACCACAACACAAAACACACAGCAGTCTTCAGCCCACAGCGTTCTTGTATCCGGGTAGTTGCTCCTGCAGTAATGGTTCACATGTGTTCCTGCGGGCGAGCTAATTCTAGCCAACCTCGTTCTCTTTTTCAGTTTTCCTACCTGGAGAAGCTGTTATTGGTTCACGGGGCCTGGAGTTACAACCGGGTTACCAAATGTATCCTGTACTGTTTCTACAAAAACGTGGTTTTGTACATCATAGAGGTAAGTAAACGAGAAAACGCCAAGTGTGCTTTTAAAGGAACGCTTTCCCCAAAAACAGAACGTGAGCCCTCATGCAGTCTCTGAACTCGTGTGCCTTTTTTCCTCTGTGCAGCACAGAGCAGGATTTCAGGAAGGATGTTTATGTTATCGTTCGTCATAACATGAAAGTGAAAGAGAACAGATGCTGTCAAACAAAAAAACGTCATAAAGGATCGTCAGCTTCCGTTTTGCTTTTTTCTAATTTAAAGGGATGGGTAACCCCAAAATGATTTTCCTCAGTGTAACACAAGAGAAGAGATTTTGAGAAGTCTCGGTGGTTTAATGTCCGTACGGTGAAAGTTAAAGGACACACTTTAAAACAGCTTTCATAAGCATAAAAGCCGTCTAGGTTTGGAATAACATGGGGGTGTATAAATGATGGAAAATTTTTCCAACGATTCCTTTGAAACAATTTTTCTTTAAAATAAACTAATTTAAACACAACACAGCTTTGCCCTTAGAGTGTTGAACATGGCATGAGTTCAGTTAACTAAAAGATTCATCAAATTAAACTGGAGTCCACACCCAAACTCTCTCTCTCATTCATTTACACACACACACACACACACATTTTTTCTGGTCGTGTTTCTTTCACACAGACACACTTGTGTACATTAAGCAGACTGCTTGCAGCTGTTTGTGGAAGTGTCTGACAGTGATAAATGAGATGCCCCTTCCAGTGCCTGCGTTCCTTCCCTCAAACACACTCACACACACACTCGAAGACACAGACAAAGATCTGCTGACCCGATACACTGTCATCCTAGACTGTGTGTGTGGTAGAGGGTCACCGATCTTCCACTGAAGCATTTGTCAGCTGCCACCCCCACCCGCTAAAATGGCAGCAGGTGTAGACACAAGCCCCCCATCACCATAAGTCAGCCTCCATTAGTCTGTGTGTGTTGGTGTAGCTAGTCGCTCAATGTGTGTATTATTCCAGGAGCCGAGTAAAGTGTGTTCAGTTGTTGTCTAAACCCTCCGGTTGTTTAGACGTTTAAATGTTTAGACGTCTGTATATGTTTGGAATGTAATTCTCGGTGGGTCATTGGGGGTCATCGGACTGTGTTGGGGGCCTTACTAAGGATTAGCTTCCAGCAAAGAGGAGCTTTAAAGGTCAAAGTTCACAGGCTATCTTTGTATTCATAGTAGCGTTGCTGTGCTGGATGGACGCGTGTTTGATCTCTGCCTTGGGGTTTGATGTTGTTCAAAAAAAACATCCATCTTCTGCTTTCTTCTCTTCATTAAATTGTGGTTAAATTTTGTATTCTGTATTTTAACACATTTTCTCTCTCGTCCTCAGCTTTGGTTTGCGTTTGTAAACGGTTTCTCTGGGCAGATCCTGTTTGAGCGATGGTGCATTGGTTTGTACAACGTGGTGAGTATTGCTCTCCTTCTCGTTGTATTGTTTTTAAGCATTCCTCAGTTTAATAGTTTGGTTCAGATAGCTTCTGAGCTGCCTGGATAGATAGCATTTTACAGCATCATAAACCAGCTCTTTCTAAAAGGTAGACGGCTACATCATGCTTGCCTTTTTAAGATACCGTGTTTTAACCACATTCCAGCAGCATCGCATAACCATCGCTGATAAGCAATCCCAGAATCCTTTGCAACAAGCTCAGTGACAGAATTCATTTACAAGGGCAGTGAAAGTCTATAATCGTATAAAACTAACATTTCCAGAATTAGACAATAATTTAAACAAAATTTATTGCAGAAAAGTTTTCAAAAAACTTAATTTTAAATTTATATTTAGCTTAAATGAAATTGAATGTTTCACCTATTTTTTTGTCATTGTGTACTTATTTAAATTTTGAACACAAACATAAATAGAAAATTTGAGTGTGATGTGTATGTTTAATCCAGCATCATTTTAAAGGTTCAAAACAAATTTTTTGTTAAGATGCTGTCATAGAAGTAGAAGTAGCTGTTTTACCTGTATATTAATCAATAAACCATCTAATATTCTGAGCTGTAGGTTTTTTGTTTAGAATACATGTCTCGTATACAGCAGTGCCCTTTATAGTGATTGTGTGTTTTTCTGTAACGGTCAGATTTTTACCGCACTGCCTCCGTTCACACTGGGGATTTTTGACCGTCCCTGCAGTCAGCAGAACATGCTGCGATTCCCTCAGCTGTACCGCATCACACAGAACGCAGAGGGATTTAACACTAAGGTGATCTCACACATTCACATACAGTAAACCGGCCAACAGAGAACGTTGGCTAACGTTCTGTAAAGGTTCTTTCAACTCTATTAAACATTTTTTTCTAATACCATTTAAAAGAACATTTTTCCAACATTAAAAATCAAATAATTTGTCAAAGAATGTTACTCTCAAAGAATTAAAGATTGAGTCTAGAATGATAGTCACTAATAGCAGAGAATTACTGTGTGTGTGTATGCGTGTATATGTGTGTGTGTATTTTCCTGCAGTTGCAGAAAAACTGTTCATGTGGGCTGTGTGTGTTTTTTGGCATGAGGCTGTCTTAACTGACTCCCTCTCTCTTTTCTCTCATTCATTCACTCTTTCTCTTTTTCCAGGTCTTTTGGGGTCACTGTATAAATGCTCTCATTCACTCCATTATTCTCTTTTGGTTTCCACTCAAAGTTCTGGAGCACGGTAACTATCACAGACACTCACACACACATGTGGACCACTCAGGTGTCGGCGTGTAAATGGCCGAGTATCTTTCATCACACTTGTGTTTCTTTAGACACCCCCTTTGACAACGGCAACAGTGTCGACTACCTGTTTGTGGGGAACATTGTCTACACGGTAAGTCGTCGGCCAATCACAGCATCGCATTTGCTGCATTGTCGCAACTAGCATAGAGAATTCTCAGAAAATTGGCTAATGATCTTTCAGAAGTTCTCTTAAAGTTACCTGAAACGTTCTTATCAGTAACATTAGTTGATCTTTTTTTAACATATACATATGTAAAACCGTTTTCCTTAAGTTGTAAGTGAAATGTGTTAAAAATGTTTGAATAGCATTTTTATAAACAGACAACGAAAACAATGAAGTTAACATATAAAAAAAAAATTTTTTGTACACAACATATAAAAAAAATTTTTTTGTACACAACATATAAAAAATAACATTTTTTGGTACCTAATGTAAATGTTAAGGAAACTTTCTGACAACCTACAATTGTTAGCGGGGTAGCTCTCTCCCTGCTTTTATTCTGTTTGCTAGTTGCCAGTGTTTACATGGTAAACTTGTAAATGTTTCTCCTCTTTGCCGACCGTTTTTTAAAAGGCAAAGATGACAGGCTGCCATTTAGGGTTGTGATGGTAATTTGGCTTATTAGTGGTGCTTGCTAAAGCAGTTAGCTACTTTCGTTGTTCATAGTTGAGGTTAAGGATTTTAACAAACCACTAACCCTAAACTAAAC
Source organism: Yasuhikotakia modesta (assembly GCA_036877545.1). NCBI lineage: Eukaryota > Metazoa > Chordata > Actinopteri > Cypriniformes > Botiidae > Yasuhikotakia > Yasuhikotakia modesta. The sequence goes on from JBAJNP010001693.1 coordinate 42,369, forward strand.
TTGGGTGTAAGTTGTCCCGCACCATTTGAGCTACAGACATCAGTGATATTTCATGACAAGCTGTTACTTTTCTCAATCATCAGACTTGCTTCATTTTCGCCTGGTGGTTAATAAAACTGTCCAAAAAGTTGATTTACATTGAAGGGGGGCTTTAAGCTGTATCTGGGGGCCCGAAACATGGAAAGTTGAGGGTGGGTTTTTTTACTTGGTCCAATAGGCAGCCACTTGGAAACCAAAGAGAACATGGGCAAGCTCCCCTTAAAACGCTTTAAAAAAGGTTAAAATTTAGTTTATTGTGATATTGCTTCCATTCAGCAACAATTTTAGGTTGTAAGAACATTACCTTAATGTTTTCATTATGTAACAAAAACAATGATATTTTGTAATGTTGTACAGATGTTAAATATTTTGTTGTATTAACATTATTGCTTAGTTATTGAAATGCGGTTTACACATTTTAAAAACAACTTGAGTGATATTTTTGATGTGTTATATAACATTTAAAAAGTTCTACTAATACTACTGAACACAATGTTTTTGATAACTTTGGGAGAACTTTTAGAGAACAGAACTTTTAGTGTGTGTGTGTGTGTGTGTGTGTATTTGTGACCCAGGCTATTAAATACAGTATGTTGGGATTCTCAGAGGCTATACCAGACTCCATCCATTAAAACAGTAATGAATGAGTCCCATGGGAGAAGTCTTTGTCTGCTGGTGTGTGTGTGATTACATTAAGGCTTAAATGTGTACTTGTGTGTGTTTTAAAGCTGTGTGTGTTGCTGCAGGCAACAGTAAGTCGACGCCTGTGTGAAAGCCCTCATCTGGTTTTCTGTGTGAAACTTTACAGAACATTTTACCAGGATGATGAGTGCATATCATTACTGTTATTTATGACCTCTCTCTCTCTCTCTCTCTCTCTCTCTCGTCCTATTACAGTATGTAGTTGTAACCGTATGTCTAAAAGCCGGTATGGAGACCACAGCTTGGACAAGGGTAAGTTAGTCACCATCCTCCAACACAAACACACACACTCACACACTCCTCACAGTCTGTTTTCAGAGCCACTCTGGCAACACTTAATAAAGCCCCATCTAATACATCCAGTTTATTATAACAAATCTGTTACATCTGGAGGGAAAGCAGATCAAATTATGGAACATTTTGAAGTTTGCATATGAGGTGTTTTGGGTGTAAATGATTGTATAGGGAAAGTTATACATATATTTGGACTTGCCGTTGCTTTAGATAAACTAAGAACAAATACCGGTGCCGTGTCCAGACTTTTTGGACCAGCTGTGGTGTGTGTTGAGGGGATGTTAACACGCGCCATTCGTTCAGCTGTCCACGCACCAGCCCCCCAAGATGAAGAAGAGACCCCTCATTATTCACACAGTTTCCATTACAGACAACAGTTACAGATCTCATTACTGGTGTGTTTGAGAGAGTCTGTTTTCAGTGCATCAATGAAGCATCCGGTTTTTATCAGCCTTGGGTGTGGAAGTATTTTAATAAATATTTTAAAGCCATGGATTAAATATTACAACCTTTGCTTTTAATCAAACATGATTTGAAGGCCTTCTAATTAGAAGGTCTTGTCCCGGGGGTCTTTGCCCCCAGATTGCTGGTGCAAGTCCCAGAGACACCAAATTTGGGTCATTTGTAGGGATCAGTGAATCAAACAAAAGTATATTTGCGGTTACCATGGAAACAACACAATACACTACAACATCAACACTCACACTATAACTGTTGTCTGTGCAGAAAGTGAATGCGATGTTTACACTCTCTTTACAGTTTTCTCATCTGGCTGTATGGGGCAGCATGGTGCTCTGGATGCTGTTCTTTGCTGTTTATTCCGCGATCTGGCCCACCATTCCCATAGCACCAGACATGCTGGGTCAGGTGAGACCACTCCCAGCATTCCCAGCACTCCCAGCATTCCCACTCCCAGCTTGTTCCCAGCTAACAGGAACTTCCCTAGAATGTTGGCTAACAAACATTCTTGCAGTGATGTTTGTAGAGCGATATATATATCATATTTGAAAACATTATTCTTAAGTTATTAGTTAAACATTTTTATAACGTTACAGAATAACATTCTTATAAAAAAGTTTGAATAATGTTCCTTTTTTCCCAAGAAGTAACATTAATGCAACGCTGACAAAAAACATTCTGAAGGGTCCTGTAACTTTCAAAACAAGTTTTAAACTTTTTAACCTAAACATTCTTACTATCTGAAAATGTAAGCTGGGTGGGCGACCATCTCAGATTTATGGCCTGTATTTTGGTGTTTCCCTACACCTGCCACAGAGTCACCCGAGCCCCAGGCTTTTACGGCCTACACTTGAAATGTTGATTTAGGCGGGTGGGCTGGTTTGTGCAACGCTGCAGACATCTGTTTGTGTGTGTTTGTGTGAAGAATACTCCATTAAGTTGCTTCCCTGTTCCCGGGGATATAAACACAGTGGCTCTGTTATAAAACAGAAAGTTGCACTGCTATAGGGGCCGTGGGAAACTTGACACACAATTAATTACAATATAAATTATACGACAATTTGTGTTGTAATTATTTTGTATTTTAACATAACTATGAGTGTGTGTATCCTTTTTTTCCTCAGAAGAATCCTTTGGATATTTTATTATGTTTATATTTTTAATGTAAATCTCAGCTCACCGTAATGCATTCTGGTATTGCAAAGGACATGCAGTGCCTTTAAAGTGGCCAAAACTGTCAGAAGATGTTATAATAACCTTTTGGAACGTTTGTCTGTGTGTGTGCTGTGGGAGCAGAGCAGTCGGATGGGATGAAGTTTTCTGAACCCTCCAGTCCATTAATTCAATTTGTGTCAGAAATAAGGAATGTGTTTTACGTATCCCCACAGCTGCTCTCAGGGAGAGAAAGACAGGACATCCCTCACTCTTTAATCTTCCTGCTTGGCTGTCTGTCCATCCGTTCATTTTTCCATCTCTACTCGTTGTCCAAGCTGGGAACAAAACATACACATGTTTTTCCATTACTGTATATTAGTGTGTGTATTTTTGCTCGTCTGGGAATTTGGAGGGGCTGGAGGTCCGTGGTTGTATGTGTAGCTGTTGCTAGGGGACGTATCTTAATAGTTTTCAGAGTCTAGCGACCTCCACTGAGGATCTCGGCTCTGGGCGGATCTCCTCTCAGGGGGAGCACAGCATGAACTTGCTCCAGTCTGTAAGACTTACATTAAAAGTTACTCCAGGAAAAACACTTCCATGTGAATTTTTATGCTAATTTTTCCTGAAGTCAGTTCCTCTCAAGTTCGCAAGCAGCTTAGCCAAATAACCACAGGTCGAATTCATCACATTAACTATATACATGTTACACAACATTTAAAAAACAGGTTTATGTGTCAGCACTATATCTGTTAATTTAACATTTAACTTTCGGTTGTCAATCATAGTGATATATTTAAATGTATATAATTCAAATGGATTTAGGCATCAAAACGAGTCAATATATAGGATGAAAGCACATGTTAATTGGATTTTATAATACAAATACATTGTGTGTGTGTTTGTGTGTGTGTGCACATGACTTTCTGTGTGTTCAGTGATTGGTTGCGGGTGTGCTGGACGTTGATTGAAACTGGTTGATCTGTTTATGGTTCTGTCAGGCTGGCAGGGTGATGCAGTGCTGGAGCTTCTGGCTGGGCCTGGTACTGGTGCCAACTGCATGTTTACTAAAAGACGTGGCATGGAACGCGTGAGTAACACATCACACACACTTCAGTGTGTTTATTATGTGTGTAAAGTGTATTAGCTTTTCTTAGTGAGTGTGTATGTGTGTGTGCATTTATGTGTGTGCGTGTGCATTTATGTATATGTGTGCGCAGAGGACGACGCACAGTGAGGAAGACCCTCTTGGAGGAAGTGCAGGAGCTGGAGGCTCGAGCCGTGGACCCCGGAGCCGCCGTTCTCAGAGACGCCAGCGGCCGCAGGTGTGTTCTCTTAAATATGCCATCGTTCTTTATCGTTGTTTCATTGACCACTATGTAGCATGTATTATTTGTTCCTGCCTGCATGAGTAACGTGTGTGTTTGAGAATAAGAATTTGTGTTCATTATAATTTTATAACCCCTGCCGAACGCCCACAGGCCCAAAGCTGAGGATTCCTAGACTGGCTATAGAGTCAGATGCAGGCATGCTTACAGGTAGAACTAGCCTGTCTGAATGAGACCCTCTTAGGGATGTGCAGTGATCTTTTTTCCACTGGATCCTTCCATCCATACATCCATCATTTTTCTCTCTTGACTTTTCTTCTTTCTCTTTTTTCTTTCATGTTTTCATTATCAGACAGCCATGAGATGGTCAGGTTTGCGTAGCTGTGAGCTCTGGGTGTGTGTAGATTCTAGTTCAGATTCGTTGTGCATGTGTTTGTTTTCATACTGTGTTTGTGAATTTGAGGCTGTGACTGCATGGAGTGATTGCCTGGATTCGGCACTAATAGTTTTAGTCCAGAGATATTGCGGAATATCAGGCTGTGTATTGAGTCTGGTGTGAGGCCCTTCGCTAGACGGGAACTTGGCAGATGTGTGTGTAGCCTCATGCAGTTTTTGTAATACCTTGGAGCGTTCTGTGGTCTTTAGGCCACTAATTTACGGCGAGAGAGTTGACAGAATGGACTTCTAATCAGAGGGATATTGGCCGTAAGCCCTGTTTGAGTTTACCCCCTTATTTCCCCGGGGCCGAGTACTTAACCTCATTTGTTTCGGTAAATATCCAGCTGTAAAAATGGGTATCCTGTTAAAAACATTGGAGCTGAATGATTAAGCATCAGTTGGGTGGAGTTTGTTAGGTGGAGAAGACGACACCTGAGGCATCTGGGAACCCAGCTAATGAGGGAACGTTGGCTAACATTTTTTGGTTCTCTAAAAGTTATTGAAGAAAGTTTAATGTTAGTAGATTGTTGTTGTTTTTTTTTTTTTTAACTTATATATCCAAGGTAACACAATGGTTACTCTTAAGTTGTCAGAGGAACATTTTTAAAACGTTACAGAATTTTTAAAATATTTGAATAACAATCCCTATATAACCAAGCAATAATGTTAATACAGTGTCAAAAATGTGATGTTTTGAAAGTTCCTAGGATGGTCAAAATAACATTTTTAATGATTACTTGTTACTAAACAAAAACGTTAAGCAACATTCTTATCCTGCTGGACACGTGCGATGGATTTTCCTCCAGTCTAAGTCAAGTTTGGAATATTTGTTGTTGCCAATTTGATGAATCAAAACAACTGTTCCTCACCACAGATTATATTCCAGGGTTTGTGCGCAGCTCTGGTGAAAACCTTGTAAAAAAAATGTCAGGAAAAATCTCTCATTACCACAGAGTCAATACATCATTCCATTCTTTTTTTTCTTTATCCATTCATCATCCACCTCTTTTAACCAGTCATCTATTTTGCAGACATAGTTTTGTTTGGCCGACGTCCTGTCATTTCTCATGCGCTGTTGCCACAGTTTTTTTTTTTGCTTAAAACGCACAGTTTAAACAAACGGCACGTCTTTCCCAGAGATAACAGCCTAGACTGTCCCCTTCATCGGCAGTACGGGGTTGAGCTGTAACCTTGAGAACTTTGGCCGTTCTCCATGACGACTGGAGAACGAATCAATGTCACTTTTATAAACGGAAGAGGGGGTTCCTTTTATCTGATTTACAGAGAAACATCACAGGACCTGTTTGTCAAGACGGGGGTCCAGCTTGCAGGACTGTTATTTGTATAAAGACGTTTTTTCCACATTGATGTTGTGCCATTTAAATTAATTTAATTTACTGCAAGGCTTGTGTTTTGGGTGCATTAGTTTAGGAACGGTGAGCTGTTTAGAGTTCTTTGCGTTGATAGATTTGTTATTTGAAGGACGGGAAGGCTGAAGATTTAGTGCTGTTGAAATATTTGAAGTGATGTTTTTGGAGCACGGCGCTACGTTTAGGGATGTTTAGTAGTGGTTTGGGAAACCAGAGTTTTGGAAGCTTGTGTGTAAATGTGTGTTCCACTCGACTTCATTTAGTAAATCCTGCAGCCGCTACAATATAGTGCGTTATAGAGATTATGTAATATATTAGTCAATAAATCTCAGCATGTGATTTGACCTCTAGCTTGTCAGTCATCTGTGTGTGTTGATGTCCATAGCGTATCAGTTAGCAGCTGCTCTGTGATTGGTGGTATAATGTGTTTGTCTCTGTCCATCCAGTCTGAACGAGCGTGCCCACCTGCTCACAAGGGTCTTCAGGAAAACGCCCTCCAGCGTGGGACGCTCAAACTCTGTGCAACAGACGGTGTCACGTGAGTGCTAGTCTCTACATACATACTACATACACCCAAATATATCTGTGCATTCAACTGCATATAAACCTTTGTGTGCATTGATTAGACCATCATGAACTTCCAGATTGCAGCTTTAATAGCATTTTGTGTTTACATAAACATCAGACAGCTATAAGGTATAGATATATAGGGTTTATATAGGTATAATATATAGGGCTTATATAGCTAATATAAAGGGTTTATTCAGCTAATATATAGGGTCTATATAACAAATATACTTTATCTCTCTCTTTACTGTCTTCCCACAGATGGATATGCGTTCTCACAGGAGGAGCATGGAGTGGTGTCCCAGTCCCAAGTCGTCCGGTCCTACGATACCACCCGTCAGAGACCCAGCCTGTAGCTGTGACCACGGCAACAGCTGGTAGAGACTTTAATGACGTATCTGTGCTGTCGGATCTTGCTGTGGCCTTTACGGAACTTTAAGCTGGACCGGGCACAGCTAGCGCATCACTCAGCCCAGCTACATAACGCACCGCCTCCCACAAAGAGGCTGGACCTTCCGAAAGGGAACGGATTTACGGCGGGTTGGGGTGGGCGGGAATCTTCTCACACTGAAATGGCCAATCAAATCGCAGTACACATGAACAGACAGGCAAAAGGAGCCGTGTAGCGTTCAGACGTGGAGAGCCAGAGACAATAGCGCTTCTCCGCCTGTGTTATTAACACAAGTCACAAGATTGCTTCATAATCGCCCTGTGGATTTTCTCGTCTACATCTGTTTAATATTGTGTGGGTGCGTGTTTGCATCTGCATGTCTGTTTGCGTGAGCATATATACAGTATGTGTGTATGGCTTGTCTTTTGCACTTATGATTTATGGAGAGACCTCTTTCTTACCTGTGTGTGTGTGTTGGGACTTCCCTGTTGTGCCTATGTGTGTGTCTGCATGTGTTTTTGGGAGGCCGGTTATGTGTGTGTTTTTTTGAGTCTTAACGTCTCCAGAGATCGGAGATGGCGTATCCGTCATCACCACGGCGAGGAAGGGAGGCCACTCTAAATAAACACAAAATACCCACACACAGCGATGCGCACACACACCCATACACTCACACACACATACACACTTTGGAGGCCTTTGTGTTGCTAGCTGAGATGGGGGAGGTGTGTGTACTTCTGTGGGTATGTGTTGCTTACAGATACAGCACCTTGCTTTAGTTCCATCTCTCTATCAACAGACCTGCTAGATGGGCACTCACATACACACACACACACACACACCCACACACACACATGCATCGTGTCCCTCCCCTCCAACAAGGCTGCCAAAACACACACTGGTTCCTGTGATGCGGAACCCCCACTGCCTCTCTCTTACTTCAGCCTGGAGACCCCCAGCTTACCACACACACGTCTCAACTGACTCTCTCACTCTGTCCTTTATATTAACCTTCTGCTTAATGGCAGCCTCAATGCAGGAGGTTGTATCTTAAAGCTCATATTCTCTCCCTCTGTCTCTCTCTCTCTCTCTCTCTCTCTCTCCAGATCAGCAGTCTCCATGTCTCTTTGTTGTCTTGGTCTAGTTACCCTTTAAAATTCTCTGTTTCACTCAGTGGCTGCTCTGGGTCACAGTAGCTTTGCTTTGTCCGTTTTACCCGACCTGTTACGGTATCTGGACTGTTTTGTCAAATAAACTGGACTTGTGACTATATCGGTTCTTTTTTAAGCTTGTTCATGGTCCATTTTTGTTTTCTTTACCTCAGCCTGGCTTTCGTTCGTCCAAAAAGCGAAACTCTTTATTCCAAATGCACGATTTACTTTTTCCACGGTACACAGAATTCGAAGAATGTCCGCACAGCTTTTCTCAAACAACAAAAACATATAGTGACCAAATGCTAAGTCATCTGAAGCCATTCGGAAGTTTTGTGTACGAATTTGAACTTGAGTTGTCAAGACACGTTATGCTAGCTTTGAAATCACTGACATAAAACACCATTGATGCACCATTGTGTTCTTGTAACTGAACACAATGTGCCAGTTTACATTGCTATGGTTACCATGGAACAAAGAGAGTTGTATGAACAACATGAGGGCAACTTTTAGAAAACTTTAGCTGGGCAACGATGAAGTCTGTCATTTCTGCACCGCTGGGGCAGTTGTGGTCTACTGGTTAAGGAGTCGGGCTTGTAATCAGTAGGTTGCTGGCTCGATTCCAGCGCCGGCAGGTAGCAACTGAAGTGCCCTTGAGCAAGGCACCCAACCCCCGATTGCTCCCCGGGCGCTGCAGGGATAGCTGCCCACTGCTCCGGGTGTGTGTGTGTTCACGACTTGTAGTGTGTGTTCACTCCTCACGATGGATGGGTTAAATGCAGAGGTCACATTTCGGTTATGGGCAACCGTAACTGACAGTCACTTCACTTTTCACTAAATGGGACTTTCCCATTGGCTGAGCCATACATTGTTGAGTATCTTATGGTTTGCTAATGTTTTCATACCAGTGTTTAAACTTTCAGGGGAAGTCGACCAACAAATGGCTTATTACAGTTGTCAACATTAGTTGTCTCTGTATATTAAAGTCTGACAGGAGAATTCAAAATATTTGAGTCAGCTTTAAGTCATTAAATTTGAATTGACCGCAATACATTCAGCAGGTTTTCAAAAGGATTACAAACTGTGCATAGCAACTGAGGTGAGAAGGTTTTAAAAAGCTTACAGGCTCACTAGTGAAGATTGTTTTGAAATTACAGTGTGAAAATGTGAGCTTAACATCAGAAATCCAGTCTTAAAGTAAAAGCCAACATTCACTAGGAAGCGTATAATGTTGACTTGCCCTTGTTTGTTTGAAATGTACTTCTGAGGTGAGTCTGCGTCACAGGTTAGGAAGTGAGCTAAGTGTTGTCTTAAGATTAAGGACATGGAAGAAAGAAGTGGACCAGTCCAGCACATTTGAGGCATGTGTAGATCTTAGTCAAACTCTTTCAATTTGCACAGTGTCCAAAGAACATAATGTATTTCAATATAAATAATTTATGTATTGAGGTCTGGCTGTACTTGCAAGGGCAACATTTTTCAAAATGGCCTCTCCAAAATAAAGCATTTAATGTGGCCCTTAGTAGTAAGAAATGTTCACAAATTGTTATACTTTAAATCTAATGATGTCAGGTTTGTTGTTTTTATTTGTATAGTAACTTTGTAAATAAAATAGATACAAAAAGTGAATGCAAAAATATTCGAGTTAGTTTAAAGTGTTAAAACTTTTAAAACAATAGAAGTTTATGCTACGCCCTAGACAAGGAGAGACAGATTGTGAACCCTGGACTGCCTGTGTCGGCTCACAGGAATACATTGTGGAATATGTGAGTAATGACTAAATATTGAAAATTATTAAGAAAAATCACGTACGAGTTCATTTGAGCGAATGTTAGTGTGAGGGTGTTTGCAACCCTATAACCTCAATCAATCCCATGATGCCTCAGTGCTAGGAAGCCACACGTCCGTTTCCACGCCAGGTCTGTCCAGCTCCATTGCGTCCAATATGGGGAATCCATTCTGGACATAACGTTCCACCTCAGCAGGAGTCACATGGATCCATTTCAACTCCATCCAAGGTTTCCCCAAACATTTCTGCTTTTTCCCACTCTGGAGTTTCCATAGAAATGTGCCAAGAAAACACTATTAACAGGCATGTGCAATTATTGCAATTTTGTTTGTGTATTGCATCCGAAGTCCATTGTCTAGGTGGAAAGTTTGACTCTGGTGTGTGTGTGTGTGTGTGTGTGTTAAATTCATCATACCTCATTATACATAAAACTTAAATTGCTTAAAAATGTTCTCACGTGACACGTTGAAAACCTATTTGTATGATGACATTTGTAAGTTTTGCTCATTCTGTGTGATTTTCAGGCAGAAGTTCATCTTTGTTCGACTCAAGTCTAAATGAGGTGCGTTCAGTTACAGTAGATTAAAGTTACATGTCAATCAACATGCAACATTTGTTATTTATAAGTAAAAGTTTTACTTGTAAGTGTATGATGTTCATCATAGTGTTGCACACATTACAAGCACTGCCTGTTAACATCTCTCTGTTACACTAACAGAGCGATGTGTCGTTTTGAACTGAGAGCCTTTTAGCTTTCAGCAGCTTTTGGAAATCTGGTGATTTTTCTACCTCTCAGTAGCTGTGTTGACAGCTGTTGTTACTATCAGTCATTTACGCTGTAGTTTATCAACAACCGGTTTCAGTCCGTTACATTTCTTTTGGTTTCTCGCTTTCAACAAACAAGTTCATTGAGACACGCTTGTATATAAGCTCAGAAGTTTTATTGTAAACAGTGTTTTTACTTCATTTATGTTTAATTGTTATTTTATGACATAAAAGAATCATTTAAATGCTAAAATGTTGCTAATAGATAATTTGACTTTAAGCAAGGTCAGTCTGTGACATCAACATTAATCAAAGTTCTTGATGTCTATAAGATTTCACAGACAGGTCTCAGTTTCATGTTAAGCGGTAAGAGTGATGAAAGTCAGAGCACTCAACCTGATCTGGAATCAGCCACTGTGTGTAACAGGAGCGCTCTGGTTTAATTTAGCCGTAGCAGTGGTGCAAACAGGTCTGCGTGTCTTCATTTGAACCCGGCCCACATACCGCTGACAGAAGCACTCAGCATCTCCTACAAACAGCTCAGACACTTCATAATCTCTAAAAATATTTATTGCATATTAAATCTATTAAATTTATAAAAGAAACATGACACCCTGCTCTTTGGGGGACAGGCACATTTAATCTCAAATACACATTTGGTTTCACACACACACACACACACACACACACACTGCTTTAAAGCTGTGTAAATTTGTTTTGCTGAAAATTTTCTCTCCCAGTTCAATATGCAGATATAAATAAGTGTGTATGTTGATTTTCCCAGCAAGTGTAAACAGTGTGGTCCTACGGCGCTATCAAAACATTGTTTGTTTGCGTATCCCGACCAGCCACACGTAGCAATACTGGTTCAACCAACAGGAATGAGCGGAGGTCTCTGTGTCTCAGATATTTTTGGAATTCTATTTGGTTATGGGGGGAGATGTCTGAATCGGTTTCATTAACTCTATATACAAAAAAAATAATGTTAATGTGTGTTTTATTTGTGCAACAGTGATTCTCTGACAGCGTGAGAAGAACCGAGGGCCAACGGACGTCTGCTAAAAGACTGAAAGTTTCCTTCAGCGCTAAACTGTCGTCTTTCCAGTGTGCTGAGGGAAACACACTCCGAAATGAAATGCCCTGGAACTCTCTACTGCTCCTTGAGTTTAACTTTTGCTAACAGAGGGAAAGGTGACACACACACACACACACACACATTTCTTTCACAAGGCTGAGACTTAGTGAAGGAGAACAGTTGGCAGACAGTTTTTAGTGTGTAATAGACTCTGCTGCTTTTAAAAGTGATCTTAGCTACACAAAGAAACACAGTTTAATCCAAATTCACACACGTCTCTTTCCTAAACACATTTCAAATGCAGCCCTTTCATGTTTGTATATTTTTAAGGCTTTTTATAATGTATTTGGTTCCACTAAATGAGTTACCTGCTATGCCTGTGTGTGTGTGTGTGTGTGTGTGTGTGTGTGTGTGTGTGTGTGTGTGTTTCTGCCTGTGTTCACTTCATTACATTTTAAACATCCATTTGGGAGCCAGAACTGGTTTTCCCATTAAAGCACCTGTGATTTCCATTACACCCAACACTACACACACATAAACACGCACACATTCACATGTACTGCATCCCATAAGGCAACACACTTATACAGTCACACACAGATCACACATGTATGGTTACACAATACAAATATACAATGCATATACACAATACACTTCATTTACATCAGGACAATCATTTACAGGCTCACACAGTCATGGTGCATTAGTACGTTTCAATGCACATTTTTCACAGCACTGAAACCTGTGTCCGTATAAGTACCAGTCTGAGTCTCACTTGTGTAGTAGCGCAGCACTAGTGCTTAACAATGCAAGACAGTTCTCAGCCCCTACGGTGAAGGCACTGTGTATTCCAAGGGCCCTGCATACATTTGGAAACACACTGCACAACTCTTGTGCCAACAGGCAGGCATGAGTTGTGCAGCCTTTGTTGCTGCTCTGAACTAACCCATTGTTTTGTGTTCCTCTTGTGACTTTAATTTTAAGTGATTGCTGTGTTCCATATTTCTGTCACAGGCTTATTCACATGGTAACCGGAGGGTGTTTTGAGTCGCTGGCTATGCTGTTGGCGCTCGCCACGCTGGTGGGTGGAGGAAACGGAGACTGCAAGGGACGGTAGCCCACCTGGGCTGGGTCCAAGAAAGCAGGGGTCGGAGACACAGGGTGGGCAAAGCCAATGTACTGAGGATGCAAAAACTGTCCCTGGTGAGGAAGAATCTGAGTGGCTTGTTGGCAGTTTAGCACGGAGAAGTTGGTGGGCATGTTGACGTAGACGCTGGCATCAGGGGGCAGGCAGCAAGAGGCCTGGGCGCGGAGCAAGGGGGCGGGGACGGGACGAGGTGCGGTGGGAGGAGCTGAAGAGCTGGAGGAGGTGGCGGTGCTTGATTGGCGGGAGGAGGAGCCTCGCGATGTGCCCGTACTGGCCATCATGGGGATCGTCTCCAGAGCCCGGGCGCTGTTGGACCCGCCTCCCGACCCGCCGCCTGACGATGGTTCCTGCTTGGGCCGGAGGCAGCGACAGCAGCACACGGCAACCACAGAGCCCACCAATACAAACGCCACAAAGACGGAGCCGACGATGAGGAAGGGCACATAGATGGGTACTGCAGAAAAGCAAAGAGGTAAAATAATGACCAACATGTTTATGTTCAATAGTCAAGATGATGCTAAGTAACTCATTTCAGTCATTTTGAGGTTGCTATGATGTCATCGAGGTCCATGCCCAAACCTCTGTGTTTTTAACCTGTTTAATTATCCTCCTTGCCTCAAAAAAAGCTTTGAGGTATCATTTATGCCCATTATACATAATACGAGTTTTTCTGAAGTTAGCAATTGCGGTGATGTTAATAATAAGCACCACTAATTAAGTAACACAACCTTCGTAATGTAAAGTATTTAGGCCGTTCGACTGTATTCAGTGCCATTAAAACTAGGAAGCATAATGTTACAATGTGTGTATATAAGACCTCCCTCCTAATGACAAATATAAAGAACAAGACATGGAAGACTTTGGGGACTTTTTTGTGTTTGGCCCTTGAGCAATGTTTTACTTCTCTTTTGAAAGCACTAGTGTGTATCAAATTCCACTCCCCTTCCAAAGCAATTGTCTTGCAGTGCCATAAGGACGGCTAGCATATCGGTATTGTGACCGAGCTCAATGTGGCTTTCACACCTTTAAAAAATAACAATAAACAAGTTCGTAGCCTAAAGCGTTGCTGGAAAACTATGCAGAGAAAGAAACGGATAGCTGCGCGACTGCGGTCCTGGGTTTTAAATGCATCTGTATCCTTAAATCGGAAAACCGAGAACTCCCACTTTCCGTCCTTCTCTCAAATGGACCTGCAGGCCCACGTGAGATGGTGGGATTAAAAGAAAGAGTGAAAGACGAGATGTTGCACCAGCAGTCTGTCCCCGGGGGGCCGGAGCCCCTCGTTAACACTTATTAACACAGTTTTGATCTGTTCTGACTCGGAGTGACCTCACTGCCCCCTTTGCTGGATTGTGTGCACATAACTTTAAAACTCCATATTAAACGTGACCTTTATAGGTTAATTCGTCTGAGACATCTAATCAACTAAAGAAAGTTCAACATTTTCCTTTGTTGTGTTTAATCGCCATCCATAATAACTGTAATCAGTTTTTAGGTTATATAAAAAGAGCTCAACAGACTTCAGTTATGAGCCATAACTTTAAACTACTGTTATTATTAACATTATTAAATCAAGGGCACAGTTGCTGGGCATTGCTTGTGTGCAAAATGACAGGGGAGTCATTTTTTTACAAGCGTTCGTTTATGCTTTAGTAGTTATTACCATAACTGTGGATTTTTTCAGTACATGATCTGATTTTTGGCAAGCTGCATGTTTTGGGGATCAGTAGTTGCTTGGCAGTAAAGAAACACCTCTCACAGCTAGAAAGGTGGGTGGAAAAACAACAGGCAAGCTGTTATACTGCAGGTTATATGTTCCTGTGTGATATTATGAATGTTTTATGTATATAAACATTGGTGTGCGTGTATACATACAGCTGGTCAGTCACAGATGCTCCAAACAACTAATAGGATTTAACATATAAATACTTGTTCAAGTAACTAGTGGATGTACAGAACGTAACTAAGATTCACTGTCAATGGAGAATGACAGCAAATGTTGCCCATGCAGGCCTCTCTTGTGTCCTTTAAAAGGGTTTAACACGAGATCACACCTGTTGCTTTATAGTCAAAGCGTAGCCAAATCTTCAAACGCCAGGCGGGCAAAGTCTGGCGCAAAGTCTGGCGCATCCTCACATACCGCAGCGATCCGCCATTATTTCTTGCTTTTCAGCTACGCGTCATTAAACGTGTTTTAGGATGTTTCCTTTCTTTGTTGC
>JBAJNP010001694.1:0-57244 GCA_036877545.1 Yasuhikotakia modesta
TTTTTTTTTTTTTTTTTGGAGAGACAGTAGAGAGAGGCAAGGGAGAAGTGTTAGTAGTACTTGCATTTAATTGGGGAGGTATAGTCTAAAGAGGTGAGTCTTTAGTCTTTTCTTGAAGATGGATCTTGAAGATGGATTGCGATAAAAGATGTGTTCTGGAGTCTGTGTGGACCTGCCTGTAAATTCAACAATAATCTTACTATGTAATCTTTCTTTGGTTGTTTAATGTGAAAAAATTTGAAAAAGAATGTCAGAATGCCCTGTGAGATCTTGTTCATTAAGCCAATAGGAAGTGATGAGGAAGCTCCTACAACAGCTTAGACTTCCTGTCCCATCCGCACCCATGGGACAGTGCAGGCCTCTATACTCTTCTCCAAATTAATAATCTCCCAGACTGTCACTCATAGACAGGCCTGTTGCCTTGATTTACGTGTGTCTATGTGTGTTTGTCTGTGTGTGTGTGTTTGTCTGTGTGTGCTTGTTCTGCCAGAGTCGGATCTGTTGATTACACCACAGTTGGATCGGTGGAGCATGTGTGAAACCACTCTGACCTTAATTTGTGTAGTCATAACAATGTTGCCGTCAGCTGTGACAGAGTGGGCTCGACTAGACCGTCAGTGTTCATAATTTAGTTCACCATATGTTGTCTCAGTGCTCGAAACAAAGAGAGAACGTGCATACACACACACACACGCATGGAATTTGACCAGTGTGCTACATGCCGGCAAGCCCTGCTCTGACCTTCTGAGGAATCTTCTGAAGTCCTGGGGCTCTGCAGGGGGAACAGCAGAAATAAATGCCACTGCAGAGACCTTTCACACAACACTAGGTCTGAACTTGTGCATAAAGTTTTCTTGGAGAGACCCTGCTTTTAGTGTAGGAAATGGCCAGAAGAGGTTGTCTGTGTGGTAACATGTCACACTAGTTCTCTTACTGAGCTGACTCCATGCCAGAAACAGGAAACTTGCCAAATACTCTCCAATAAGGGTCTGTTCACAGCTGCTTGTGGAGAGAGAGGAGAGAGTCTCCTTTATCTACCCGATGACACTCTGCAACAGGATATAAATACACCTCAGTCATGCAATAATGTATCCTTTGTCTGTAGAAATACTCTTTATCCAGCTCTACAAATTTATTGGTGGGCTGTGAATTGTAGTGTTGATAAGGCAAAATGTTACATTTTTGTGTGTGTTTTTTTTTACTTGGAATAAACATTAAACATTTTTATCAGTGGACAATAAAACCTGATTTGTTGTGATTTAACACGCTTATGATTTAACTTAATGTTAGACTTGTTTTCTATTGGTGTGTAAGTAAAACTAGACACTAATTACTGTGTTGGATGTTTGAACTGGCTCGGGTTATGAAAAAACACCTCCCCCTTTGCAGTGCTGAACTGTTGAGAACGTCCAGTGGCCAAAAACAGCCTTTGAATCTGTACAGTCCTGGAAGTGGTCACATTAACAGTCATTTCCTGTTCATAAATGACATTAATGGCACGACAGAGGGTATAGCATGGCTTCCAAGAATGCTGGGTTGAATTTTATCGACACTGGCAGAATTATTTTTTAATACGTTTTTTCCCTCATTTAAACAATGTGTGTTGTGCAACAGCCCAAAGTAGACATTCCCCTTATGTTTATGTAGACGTCGTCATACCCAAATTCTTTCCTTTGTTTATATTGAAGCCAAAGCTTCTTGAATGCACTTTCAAGACTCAAAGTAACTGCAACAGACTGTAAGGGAGTCACAGTGACAGCAGGTAAATGGGCATCTCCGCTATTGGGTTGAATTGAACTGGTTAAACAGCTTGATACTCTGCCCACATCTCACTCTATCAGGAAGCTCAGCCACTGGAGTAGAGTGGGGAACACTGGCCCTTTATATCCAACTCAAAGCAGCAGCGGAGAAAAGCACTGTAGTTTCTTTCTTTCTTTCCCTGCTTTAAAGCTAGTAGGTGCAAAACCTGCGGAATGATGAAAATGATTTTTGTATTTAAATATATATGCACATAAGTTTTGTGAAGAAAAGTGGCGTTAGGGGGCTGCTTCCACCGCTAAAGAATGCACAACATTAGAGGGGCTAGTTGATGGGGTTTTGTGGAAGCGTTAAGCAGGACTTGTCTGGCATAAGCAAGCTCATAAATAGTTGTGTTGACATGCTAAAGGCGGCTCAGTGGGAGCGATAGGGTGGGAGTAACAACAGTCGTGTCTCTGGATTCATTGGCAGCTTGTGTGGGTGTTTAAACCATAAATATTGCAATAAATTAAAGTTTGAATTCTCACAATATATGCAATTTCAATACGTAAGCAAAGGCCAATAATGGTTCTGTATTAAAAATTAAAATGATTTTGTTTTGTCTATCTGGACTTGTTAACTCGGGTTCTATTTGTGCACTTATTTTAGAAGCAGGATTTAGAGCCACTATAAATGCATAGCCTTTACTAAGAATGGCAAATGCTGCTTTGAATTAACTGAGATTTATCTTTGGTGGTGAAATTTGGGTCATGTGTATGTCATCACTTCTGTGCATTGTGTTTTCTGTAAGAAAAAAGTGATCTTTGTATAAGGCAATCAACAGTAAAGATGAATAAATATGCATACATGTATTGGCCTTGGCAGATTTTGCAACTGACGCAAAGAATGTTTTCATAAATCGGCTAAGGGGCTTGCCGACAATCCCAAAATACACAATTTACACAAAATACACAAAAAATACAGTGAGTGGTCAATCATGTCAGTATGATCAGCGCTAGAATGTAGGTGATCACGTCAAAGCCTTGCATACCCTCTTTTTCATTTGGCCTTTAGCGTCTGCCATACAACGCAATTAGCGGAACAAATTAATGACCGCTTTGGAAAAGCTGCCCATGAGGAAAATCCTTGAGGCCAGAGTCCTTTGATTGCTTCTCCACCCCCCACCACCCCCAACTCCGGCAACAACTATTGCCATCTCTGGTTCTGATGTCATTTGAGCGCGTTGAAGTGTAACAGATTGAGCTTTCAATGGTTCAGGCCTGTTGGCTGTGGTCACTGACTTTGACCTCGGGTATGAATTCAGGGGATTTGCTCAAACACAGATTGAGTTTAATCCAGAGCTCTTTAAAGAGACTGTATTTAATGTCAGTAGAATTAGCAACGTTTTTGCAAACTGGCCTATCTGATTATATTTAACTTCAAACAGGTCCACGGATTCAGCTGTAACTGGTAAAACTTGAATTTGTAAGTGGAAATTGATAATAGTTTGAAAGTGTATTAGTGAATGGAATTACATTCATCTACCCCAATAGTTTCAGTTGCTTAAACATGTTCATGTTGCAATTTTTCTCTAAATGATTTGTCCTCTTTGTGCACTTCTGGGAACCTGTCTGCATGTGATAAATTTGATTAAATTTGACTAAATCATATTACATTTCTACAGCGCTGATAGTGTGTTGCTCATAACAGTGCCTGTTCAGTTATACTGAGCACCAAACCCTATACATGCACTCTTCCAGTTAAACTGGACTGTGGGGGTTTAGTTCAGGCAGGCTTAAGTGAGGTGTGTTTAACTGTCTGAGTGACGCATCACAGTGGAGCACTTGGTCAATAAGCAGTCAGTTAGCCTGTGTAAGACCCAGGCCAGGTACATTAAACCCTTGGCTAATCCAGTTTAACTGCTCGCAAACCGTTTATGTGCAGCTGTTCGCTGAAATGTCCATTACAAGGCAACACAACATCAGTTAATATGATCAGACACGTAACTGATGATTGTCAACATTAAACGGAGTACTTGGGCAAGAACTTGGTGGTAGGGTCAGCTACAAATACTTAACATTTATGTGTTTATCCCTGTGATGCAAAGGTAGTCTAAAACATTAGGTTACCTATATATAGGCCCATATACAATCACATGTTGGCTGTTACATTAAAAAACAGTGCCACTGATACCTTTTGATTTCTGTAATTCAGTTGACTGTATATTTATGTCCTGAAGCTGCCTCACATTATCCAAAAGGAATAATTTACCCTTTTGGGTAATATTGTAATATTTTCAATATCTTGGATGGCCTGAGGGTGAGTAAATTCACAGCAAATGTGAATTTACGCTTCTTATCATTTATTGTTAAGGTGTGGCAGCGATCATTGCTACATGGCAAGAGGTTTTGCTCGTTTTATTGTATTATGCATGAGATCTACCTCCCTCTAAAATCTCAACGTGCCCAGACACAGTAAATTCTCAAAAACACAGAGGCTGATCAAGTAGATTCTGTTGAGAGGCAGACCAGGTTCAGCCGTTTGCACATTATACTCACAGTAGTTTGTATTCAGCAGTTTCCACTGTGCTGTGATATATTTGCTTGGCGAATACGAGATGGAGTCCCTTAAACGTGAACATCTGCTGCTTAGTAATCCCAGCCACTGTTGACCCATAAACCTATCTATCTGACACTAGAACTGCAAAAAAAAAACTTTTACTTGCTCGTACAGGGTCTATCGGCTCAGTGCATTCAGTGGGTACTGCAATGTGACACATTGAAAAAATGCTACAGTTGATATTTGCTTATTTCACATGAGGCAATCAGCACCATTGAGCTTATCCAAAGCTTCACTTTGTAACACAATAGTTTTCATGGCCTTTCAGTTTAGGGTGCTTGAGAAGAGCTTAACATGAATCCTAATCCAGTTAATTCAACAGTGTGTGAACAAAGAATTTATATAATTATAGAATTAAGTAGGGTGGGATCCCTAGCAAAGTATTTGATTTGGTACAATACCAGCCCCTCTGGTACTACTGTATTGATAGTAAATCTTTAATTTCAAGTACATTTTGTGATTTAACTTTTTGTTTGTCTGTTTTTCCTTTTTAAGAAAAGGTAAAATAATTTGCAAGTGCTGGGTAATTTGTTTGTTTGTTATCTGTTGGTTTGTTTGTTTGTTTGGATGACACTCAATGCTGCTATTTGCTATATTTGAGACCAAAAACATAGATTTCCTTAACAGTGCTTGCACACAGTCTGTATTTCTCAAACTGAATGTATCTGGCTATGCAAACTTAATGCAAATCTGTAAAAAGGTAAATAATATAACAACTTTCTTCACATTTTACTTGCATATATTTTGCTGCTGTCATCTTATGCATTTTTTTTACAAATAAAGTTGGTACATATCTATTGCTTTGATATTTAAATACCTCAATACAAAATGTACAAATGACTGTTTAAAAATTCAGCTTGGATTTGATTTCATACATACACCACAGAATAAATCATTGCAACGTCAAACACTGTAATTGTTAAACATTTATTGAGTCTCACTTAAACATAGGCACCCTGTATATGTTCACCAGTTTAGAGAACTGTGAGAACAGCTTTTACCCCAGTCCTGCATTTCATTTGAAGCTCAGCTAAAAACACAGTGATTTTACATTTAGATACTGGTTATGGCAGAGCTTGGAGGAAGCTATTTGGAAGTTGCTTACCAGAGTGTAAGTTTCTTAAGAAACTGTGTTAAAGTTAAAGCACCAAATGCCTCACAATTGAAGGTAACAGTCTGCCCAGTTCAAATCAAGTCAGGCTGTTTTCATGGTCTTAAAAATACATTTCACATTACATACAGCTCTCTGCTGTATAATTTTCCCAGAAAGTCAGTCTCAAATGGTAAAACCCAAGCACAGTGTGTTTTAGGTACATAGTAATTAGTCCTTTATTTTGTAATGACAAACCACAGAGTCTGCTAGCAGGGAAAACCTTTTTCCCTTTTAAGCAGATTTAAACTGCCTGTGTGCTCCGAAACGCCCTTAGATGTTTTCCCAGCCTTTCACAGCTATATGTTTTTGTTTACAACAGACAGTCCAGCTGATCTCATACACTAGCTGAGCTGTGGCCTTATGTCTGGTTTAGTGCTGGCTGCATGCTGTGGAGAATTACTCAGATGGCCCACAGACATTTCCCACTGACACCCATTAGCCTCAAATATTCTGTGGCTTTTTAGCAGACATAGCCACTTCTCCACAAAACTATTTTACCCCTCATAACCCCATAATCTTAAAAAAAGATGGAGAAATTTAATTTAACCACTTTTTTTCAAAGGACCAATAAAGAAATGATTTGCAGCATTGATTTACAGCAGACTTACGGGAGAACTTAAAAACTTAGAATCGAGATTAGAATCATGATTCATGATTATATGCCATAACTGTAATTATTGTGCACTTGCAAATTCTATTCATATGATGTTGTGTAATTAAGAGATTAAAGTGCATTGTGAATCCAAAGAACATTAGTTTCTGTACTTCTGTAATGGCAAATACTGTTGCAAGTCACACCACCTTAAAATTAAATCTTAATTTAATACATTTGTGTTTCATATTAATTGTATTTTCACTTCAAATTTGATAAACATTAATACTAAACATTCTGTAATAAGTTTTTTAAAAGAAGAAAATTAATAGCACTTTGTGTTTTTCCTTTTCTTTCTTGTAGTCAAAGGCGGATGGTCAGACTCTTTTATCTGAAGTGTACCGACGAATCAATCTCATTGAGAGCGATTACTTTGGTCTGGAGTTCCAGAACCTGCAGATGAACTGGGTAAGTGGCCACTTGACAAACCATTCCCCTGCTCACACAAAGACGGGATTGTGAAGGGCCCGCTCCACTGAAAACCCAGCTTAGCTCTTAAAAACGAGGAGGTGTATTATGTTGTTGTGCTGCCTCTCTCTGGGCCCCAGAGATTTGCTCCCTTTAAACCTGTCTGATACAAACACTCTTAATTAAAGAACCTTACTTTATTTTAAAGTAAAGCAGGGTGAAAGTGGGTTGAACAGGTATGTTTTTATGCATTTAAAGGATTATGTGGTCCAGGGTAATCAGATAAACAAACAAGTTGTGCTTTACAGGGGAACTGTGAGTGATTTATGAGGCCAGTTTGGGGCTAAATTCGAACATTTTAGGCCTCGATAAGCTGATGTGTTTGCATTATGGAGTGCTGCCTGTTTAAAAGCAGGTGTTCACACAGACAGTGAAAATCGTTAGAAGTTGCAAAGTCTTTGTGCTTTTGGTTGCTAGTATGTGTTCTTGGTTGCTACCCTCTTTAGTGGACACAGCATCACATTGCTTCTCATTTGCAAGTTGAGTTGTGTTGGTGTAATTTCATTACAAAATGCTAATGAGTTTAGGAATATTAAGCAAGCATGTGAAAATGAAATCCACTAGTCTGTTATCAAATTCAGTCTGTTATCAGATTTCATTTCATTGTTTTTGGTGAGTAAGTGATTTTATGTGGCATATTTTTCATTTCCCTTCAAATGAGGCATGAGGGCATGTATCTTCAAAGAAAACAGCATCATAATTTACTCTAGTAATATGCTGCTGTGTTTTGTTTACTAGGGGAGCATCAGTTGATTTATACAGTTATTTTGCTTGTTTTTATATTGAATTGGTCTGTTGGCCATCTGTTTCTCACTCTGCCAGGCCAACTTATTTGGTGTGCAATCAGAGTGTATTTGTGTGTGTGTGTGTGTATATTTGTGTGTGTATTTGTGTGTGTGTGTGTGTGTGTTTATTGTGATGATTTGGTAAGAGATGAAAGGCTAGTGAAGTGGATGGAGCTGCTGGTAGAGTGAGAAAGGTACATTCTTACCATAATCAGCTCCAGATGTGCTGAGAATAAGGGCTTTACACACTTGAACTTGAAATGTACATCCACATCTTTGGATGTCAGAAATAAACAGTACTTCTGTGCAAAGCCAGTCCCGAAATAAAACGGAACTTCTTGTCCCTTTACATCATTGATAGTGTATTGGCTCTTTGCTTCATTTTGTAAACACATTTCGTAAGCAACATCACACCATAAAAGTTATAAAAAATCATTTTTTTTAGATGCAGTGCACCCCAGAACATTTGTCAATTGCATGACATTTTGCCGTTTTGTATTAAAGTTGGTATAAAAAAATAGTAAGTTTGGGAAATGTAAAAATCATGACTATGTCCACATACAGGACTCCAAAATAGTTTGTTTAGCACAGACAAACAGATTTTTTTTGGTATTTTTCAGGAATAGCAGCTGAAAAGCAGCTGATATTAACTTTCCAAATACCCATTAACCTAAAGTATGCTTCTGACCAAAGCCTGGTCACCACCTCTTTCTTTCATCTGTGACCTCTGTGACCGTGATGTTACATTGTTAAGCCTGGACGTTGCTTCAAAGAACAGTAACAGATGTAGGAATATTGAGGGATTGCTGGTTTTATGTATTGCTTGAGTTGATACAGCGGTTAAATGCTAAAAAGCCAATCTTATTACTCTGGACTGTTTTGTTTCTACAGGTTTGGCTAGAGCCCACCAAGCTCATAGTGAAACAAGTCAGACGTAAGTATGCTTTCTGCTTTGTGTTGTCTTTAGAGTTCAGAGGATTTTCAGGTCTTTGAACATGAGATTTTGCTTACTGTCTACAGGGCCAGTGAATACACTTCTTCGATTGTCAGTGAAGTTTTTTCCTCCAGATCCTGGTCAGCTTCAGGAGGAGTTCACTAGGTATGGGGTTTAGAAGTCAGCATTCATACACTCTACAGTTCATTTTAAGCCAAACCTGAATGTAATTTATGTTTGTAAGAATGTATTGTATCTTAACCACAGGTACCTGTTTTCCCTGCAAATCAAGAGGGATCTAACTGATGGCAGACTAAACTGTACAGAAAACACTGCCGCCCTGCTGGCCTCTCATTTGGTGCAATGTATGTATATATGTCAGAATCAAACCTTGACCCATGTCCTCTGGAAATACATAAAAGAATTAAGCAATTTCACTTGTTATTCTTCCCCACACTCAGCTGAGATCGGTGACTATGATGACATAGCAGACAGGGAGTTTCTGAAGACTAATAAATTGCTGCCCTATCAGGATCGTGTACAAGAGAAGATCATGGAACTCCACCGCAGACACACGTGAGACCTTTGGGCTTCGTTTTCTTAGCTTTATCTCGGGCTGTTGGATCAGTCCCATACACATTTTATCTACTTTTCATCCTGTTAATGTATGACCTTCATTATAATGCATCTAGAATTTGCTTCACAAAATAAATGCCAAGAAAGTGGCTAATCAGGTGATTCAATTCTTGTTATACAGAGTCAATTAGATTCAAATTCTATTCAGTATATAATGTTCAATATATAATGTACTGATAAAACCTGGAATTCATCGTAAATAACTTTGGATAAAAGTGTCTGCCAAATGAATAAATGGAATGAATGGAATATACAGTATTTATCAATATTTCATTGAAAATGTTAGTTTTGCAAACATGGAATCCATATTTAAATTTAAATGGTAACGATAACCTTTTTACTTTTTTTACTTTTACTTTTTACTTAGCTATTTTACTGAAATACACTTTTACAATAACTGTAAGCTCACACAGTACAAGAGGCGAAGTACAGATGATATTCCCATTCTCTTTAGCACATACACTAAAAATAGATTCAGGGATTTCCAGAATCAATATTGTTTAGTTCGTATAGATCCATTAAAATCTAAGAATCTGTATTTTTTCCCAGCTCTACAAGAAAGTAAGTTTATCTTTGTCATGTCCAGTTTAGTTAAAAGCATTTGCCAAACCATGCAATGATAGGAAGCGTATTTTTAAAGTGGAAAATCAAATTGAACTTTATATACACACTCCTCTGCATACCTTGAATGACAGTATGTTGCCATTTGGTACCGAATTCATTTGGCGAGAGGAGATGTTCATGGTGTGTAAGTGATTGTTGTTTATAAAGCAGTTTAAGGGATTTAGAGGCAGTTAGGGACTGCGGTTTCTCTCTCTGCTTGAACTTTGGAAATACTTGAAAGGTGCTTTTAAGAGCTTGCAGACACTACTAGACATGGTAATAATAAAAGACAGACCTTCTGTTAAAGTAACTGAAATGTTTTAGCACAGGCATTATTATAGAAGCTTGCTGGGGCAACCATTTCAAACACTCAGGAATACAAGGATTGATTAGCTGTCCAACAACCAACAAATTGTTTTGTGGGATTGACTAGTGAGATTCACAGCTTCTTGGGTAGATTCTGTGCTGTGCTGTGCTGTACCATGCCACATTCAACAAAGTGAAACCCTCTTTAAATTGTCTTTTAATGTCATTTGTTAAGGAAATTACTTGGAGATGTTGTTCTTATGGATTTAGTGTGTCTTAGTTTTTTCTGTCTTGTCATGTAATCCCAGACAGTCTATGATGATGGTGAGATGAGACTAGGGCTCCTATTTTATACAAAAATCTCTCTTAATTATTACAGTTAATGGCAAAGAATGTTTAAAAATCTATATTTATATTTCATATAGACACAATAGTAAAATGTATAAATATCCTAACAATGTTAAAGAAGAAGCTTCATCAAAGCTTCATCATTTGCGCACTCCTGCTAAAACTATTGCTTATCATTTTGGTTGGAATTTTTTAAAACCTAGGCAAATAAAAAATGTATTTACGTTAAAGAAAACACTAAATCTGCCCATTTCCTCTGAAAGCTAGAAATAGAAGAGAATATATGGGTACTTCAGCTTTAAGAGGAGTTTTGGTTTTGGTTAAGGTTTTGTGATGTCATGTTTTGGCTGACCTCTCTCTAATGGTGCAGTCCCGGTGCATATAATCAGGCTTTGGCTGTGAGGACAGTATTGCAGATCAGCCATGTCTGTTGCTAAGTGAGGTTGTGATTGTAATCCTGTAGCTCAGGCCTCGTTATTAGCCATATGGTCACAAGGGAAGGGGAGGGGCTTAAGCAGATTGTACAGCTTAAAGGATAAGCAAAATTAGAGAACACTGATGATCTGGCACTGCTGCAGCTTTTGCTCCCCATTAGCCAGAATGTGGAGCAAAATTATTGGCGTACGTCCACCTCCCCCACACAGTTTCACAGCTTCTGCAAGAAGTTATTAAGAGAGTGCATATATATATATTAATAATGAGTTATTTATGTGCTCTGTGAGATGTTCAGCTATTTGCTTTATGATATTTATTCATTTGTTAATTGATGACAAAACATACAGTTGGTTCTGTTTTTTTAGGCATTTACATTTAGGCACCTGCTAAATATCTAAATGTAAATTTATCTCTTTGTGTTCCATAATAATCAGGACTGTATGGATAAAACATTTGTAAATCTGTAATATTTGCCAACTTTTATAGAACATTGCTTTATACTGGTATACAGAGTGTAAATGCACAATGGCATATTCTTAATATTTTTGTCTTTAATCTGTTTCCTGTAGTGGTCAAACACCAGCAGAATCAGATTTTCAAGTTCTGGAGATTGCTCGAAAACTGGAGATGTATGGGGTGCGCTTTCATCCTGCTGCCGATCGAGAAGGCACCAAGATCAACCTGGCTGTAGCCAATATGGGCCTGCAGGTCTTCCAGGTACTTGCAGCTGTTGGAATAATGGAATATTGATTTAATTAGAGTTCAGAAGAGCACAAAGTTTAAAATAAAAGCAATAAGCTGTGTTTATTACTTTAAGAAAAAGGACCCTTTGTTAAATAAGTATACCACACAGCCTTTAGTAGCCTATTGCTCTAATCACATTACTGTTGCCACAGTTTTATAAAAGATACAAATCAGTAATAACAATAAATTATTTCAAGTAATAGAATTCATAATCTGTAGATATTGTACTATAAATGTTAAAGACTACAATAATACGGAATTCAACTGATGTGTTGTCAGCTTTCTGTACTGTGTGTGTATTGCATTGTGTGCAGTATTGTGTGCAGTATTATTTGTTTTGGAATTGTTTTCTATTACTGTTTTAGGGCCACACCAAAATCAACACCTTCAACTGGTCCAAGATTCGGAAGCTGAGCTTTAAAAGAAAAAGGTTTCTCATTAAACTCCACCCGGAGGTTCATGTGGGTATCAAGTTAATGTGTATTTAATAATCTTTAGACGCACTAACTCAGCACAAAGAGAATGTACTCTGCCATATTAATAAGTACATACAGTTTCACGGTCGACACAGTCAGGGCTCTATTATGTACTTCCACCCTCCTGGGACATGCATTGATGGTTCAGTTAAGGTCTAGGCCCATAATAAATGATGTAAGTAATGTTTTGAATTTCAGAAGCTTACTTGCATGGGCTCGTCCTTTATCCCATGTAAACATTTAAAATGTATTCCAAGTGACATTTGTTAATCTGTAGAGATCACTTACATGGGGCGTTAAGAATCAGGACCATATGTTTTAACATGTTGTCTTTCACCTGAGATCAGTTTTTCCATTTTACAGGGTCCTTACCAGGATACGCTGGAGTTTCTAATGACCAGTCGGGATCAGTGCAAGATCTTCTGGAAGAACTGTGTGGAGCATCACTCGTTTTTCCGTCTGTTAGATCAGCCTCAACCTAAATCAAAAGCCATTTTCTTCAGCAGAGGGTCTTCATTTAGATACAGGTGTCTGCATTTGTGTAGATGGTCTTGTAGGTTTTATCATGCAAGTATGATCCGATTTGTTAAAACACAATGTGTGTATGTGATAGTGGGAGGACGCAAAAACAGCTGGTTGAGTATGTGAGGGAAGGTGGCTTAAGAAGAACACCTTACCAGAGGTGAGTAAATTTACCATCTAACTCTGAAAACTACTTAAAACTGGTTTTATGTATTAGGCTTTATTGTTAGGCTTTGCATATCTTCACTGATTGTGTTCCTAGTCACTTGCTTGGTTTTGTTCTGATTATGCTGTTTGTGGCAGGAGGAACAGTAAGATTCGAATGTCAACTCGTTCCTTGGTTTCTGATGTGCCAAAACAGGTCAGTAGAGACTTAAATTTAAGATCAAGAACATAACTAAACAATCTTTTGACAACCATTATATCAGAGAAGAAAGTTGTTTTCAAAGAACTGACCTTTCACTTTCTTTCTCTTCATCCCAACTTTCCATCTCAGAACCTATCTTTTAATGACAGTTTGAGGGCCCCTGTGTTTCCGTCTTCTGCCACTGCCTCTTTCCATTCCCTGCATTTCCCCAGCTCACCCATGCGGACAGAGACTCCAAACCAGCTTCAGCATCTCCAGCAGACGCAGCAGCCTGCCAGAGCTCCCAGTCCCATGAAGCAGGACTCCATCAAGACCAACTCCCAACCCAACTACGCCCTCCCAGGTGCCACTTATATCCAGGCAGCAGGAGACTGCAGCCCCTCGTTTGTGTGTGTAGAGAGTAGTTCATCTAGTGCACAGCCCTCCCAAAATGGCAATGAGGTTAGCGAGCAAGTAGTGATGGATGGTTTAAGTGGATTGGGGGGTGGAGCAAAAAGGGGTTTCCTCACACCTGAGGCTTTTGAGGCAGAGTTGATGCGCTCCAGGCAATTCCCAATTATATCATATCAGATCCCAATGACCTGCACTCAAATGACCTGCACTCAACTGCATGTTAGCGAGGAGTACATAGATGATGATCCAGCTGAAATGTCATTTTATGCTGGGGGTGCAGAGGCCTACTGTTATGGGTTTGATGAAGAGAATGCTGAGAAGTTTGAATACAATGATGAAAACCCTGTTCAGGTCACTACATATGCTCTAGGTCCTGAGGACCTCAATGGCAATGCCAATGCATTCTATGAGAGTGCTTTTGGCCGCTCGGAGACCAGTTCCCTGGTCAATAACCGTTCTGAGTGTAGCTCGATGGATAACCTTCCACTAGGTTCTGCGGGTGACTCGTTCTCGCTTGGCTTTGAAGGACTTGACTCCTCGTCGTCCTTGCGTCTGCCGGGTTCAGAGAATCTGTCTGAGGCTAGCTCTATGGTTAACTTCCCTGCTTATTCGGTACGTTCCGAAGACAGTTCAGCTATGCAATTTAATGATCTAGTTGAGCAGTTGGAGCAGCTCAGTTATCCTCCGACAGGCACAGAAGGATCTGCCAATGGTAGCTCAGAGTCTGACTCTGACTGGGGGTCAGACAGTGGGCTGCCTCCAGATCAGAACCTTTTCTTCAGCAACCCACTGGTGAGTGGAACAGAGTTGGATGCCTTTTTGCTGGAGTGCCAAAATCTAAGGGCTTTAGGCCTTGGGGACCCCTCGGGCCCCGCCCAACTTAAAATGTAAATTGCCCTCCATTAACCTGACTCAACATCCACTTTAAATAGTAACAAAATAAACTATTGGTTTTTAAAGCAGAACATGGCCAAGCACTTAACTACTCACACCATGTTAGAATCATCAATCAATAGTTTTGGCACTTCTTGTTAGCACTTCAGTGTACAATTTATTTTCCTACAAGCTCTTTCCTAAAAGATAATCTCTCTATCTTTGTTGGTGTTTGTTCATTCTGTACATTTTAAATTTTCAATGGGAAGTGGGAATCATTTTGTACTTAAGTCTTTTTAATTAGTTTATTTTTTAAAATCTTGGCAGGCTGGGTAATGAAAAGTTAATTTTATGCTGTGACCTTTTAAAGGGGATAATTAAACCGCTATGTCTATAAGCCGCTATGTCCGCTAGTATTTATAACCTTACATGTATGCACATAAAACTGTGTTCTCTAATTTGAATGGGGCTTTGAGAAAAAAAATGAACATTTATCTCATTCAGTGAAATGTCCTTAGGATTGTTCTTTAGTAACTCTGGAGATCTCTAGGGAAGTTTATAAAAAAACTCTTATAGCAAATATTCTGCACACCACTACAGTGAAGTCTTCAAGGAAGTGAAAATGTATCTTTTGTCATATATACAAATGCAAAATATGATTGTCATTTAAGTGAGGAAAAAATAGATATTACTAGCATAAGCTTTCAGAGTTATTTATATTTCATGAAGGTATTTCATATCTGTAGTGTATTCCAGTGCTGGTCAGTAATATCTACTGTACTCAGGGCTTTGATAAATTAGCAGTGGAACTTGCAGCCTTAGATTGCAAAGTTGAGCCAAAGTTACACTACACCTGTGTTTTTGTTGCTTTAGAATCATTTACTCCATACCGCCCCCTGCTGTTTAATGGTCTTACATAATAGGGCTATTACAATGCTTTTTTCATGGTTATATAGCTCATTGTAGCTATTAACAGCTTTATTATTTTTTAACCTACAGCTTATCCCTGGGCTTAAATCTCTACATTAAGGGAAAAAGATTCATTTCCTTAGAAGTTGCTTTTGTGTTTAAGTCAGAATTTACGTGGATGAGTATTTTGCTGGCAATACCACTGCAAACAAAGTGAATGTATTATAAATAATAAATAACCTCATGCACAGTGTATACGCATAGGATTTCTCACTTTACATACTTTAAGTGTTTGGATGGCATGAGGAACTATAGAGAATGGCAGTTCTAATTAAACGCATTGTGGATTGTTTATATCTAAGCTTCCCGTAAACCTATTGATAGCTGTTTGAATGTAAGTGCTTTTCCTTCACAAAAAGAAATGTTAGTTTACAAGCTATTTGTTTGTTTTTGATTATTGGTGAAGTTTCAGCATATAATAAAGTGTCCTTTGCAACATGATTCAGTGATTCAGGTACTGTGGTTTAGTGAAGTTACAAATTCACATTATTTACATAGCTGTTGGTGTTTATTACTTTCAAATCTCCAAAGTTTAACTTGATCCTTTTCTGTCTGTTAATGCCTCATCTAATGCTTTCAAACAGTTGCCACTGTGAATAATGCAAAGTTTAACACAGTGCCTTAATAGGTAGCATCAGCGGTGTGCAATTGTGTTTTTGTATGACATCCAGACCACATAAATGCCTTTGGTTTCTGGTCTATCGTCTGTAGTGAAGTGTAGCGTTGACTGTCTGCCATGAGCACATTGAGTTCTGTGCGCTCAAGATGAGGTGCTGGCAGTGTCATTTTGCCTTTATAGTATGTAATTTCCTTTCTTGCTTAAAATCTAATTTAATATCCTGCCATATTATTCTGCTTCCCTGTGTAAACCACACGGTTCTGTTCTTTGCACTTCATGATTCTAAGCCATACTTTCTCAACTATAGATTGTTTTTCTGTCAGAATGGTGCACACCCTGAAAACAACCTAGAACTAAACTCCAATTTCTACAAACTCAGGTAGAAAGCAGAATTAACCTGTATTAACCAGAATTAATTCATTCTCATTGTCATTTTGTGAGCAAACAAAACATGGCCCATTTAATTCTTAATTGCATTGTTTTGGTTTTAAATTCTGATGCCTCTCTACTCTCACAAGCAAGGGCTGCCTGGGCTGCTCTTAAACTCTGGGTAAGGCACTAGTTGGCCATCCCCTAATTGTACTTTCTCCCCCATCATGGAGACTTCTGGATTCTCCTCCTCATCTCACCCATGGTCAATTGATTAAGTTGGGCTATACCGTGATTTATTAATTATATAGGAGTCAGGAATTATCATACAGTGATAATATAAAACCTTGTACATACAACTTCCATAACGTCATTAATGCGTATTTTATAGACATTTTATAGTGCTTAACAAATCAGCAGTTCGGTGATATTTTAATTTAAACACAATTATCAGTTTCATGAATTTTATGAAATTTCCTTAATTTTATCGGAATGTGACCTGATCTGTTTATAATAATCTGTTAATTAGAATAATCTGTTATATTTGTTAGTGATTCTGTATAAGGAAAGTTACTATAAAGTTTTGTCAAACCCCTTGAAATATAAGATTATCTATGACCCTAACCTGTGAAGTAAAACTAATATCGCTAATAGAAACTGGTACCCATAATGCTCCTGGTCTAGAGGCCGAAATCTCTTATATAATTTGCAGTATTCAGCTGTTTAATTTGTACAGAAACTTAAATGCAAAATGCTGCTTTTTTCAACAAGGTTAGAAATCTGTTATTTTAATATATTATTACATAAACACACTTCATTGCTTTATGTATTTAACTTTTTAGCTTTTATTTCTTTAGAAAGTTACAGTGTCTGAGATTGTGGATGTTTTCCAGTTGAATGAGAAGACTACCGGAGTACTTTATTAGTGTTTTCACTTCACTGTGTCCATGAAAAGCTGTTTATTTTCATAATGGATCATGATTATAATAACGTATTTTTAAATACTATAAAACTATAAACCATTTATAGCACTCCCGCTAAGCACTTCAAATACATTTCAAAACAGTTCTTAAATATATTTAAAGTAATTTCTTCAATATTATTATACAATATTAGATGGTACTAATGTGTTTACATGCACACTTGAAATATTGGCACAAAACATTTTAATTATTTTTTAATTAAATTAAAATTTCTTACAAAAGATGCGTAGTTACTACTAAAAAGAAAATATATACATTAAAGTATTAAAATTGAAATATTGATCCCAGGTAAATTGCACAAACTACATTGCACAATATTTTTTTTTTCTTATTTTAAAAGTAACTGCTGTATTCATCCAAACTTTTGATCTGCAGTATTAAAACAAATAGCAAATAGCATGAATCAAACTGTCAAATTCAGTACTAAAAAGAAAACATTTTCCCATTGTTAAAACACAGTGTATCATAATAATGTGTAAGCAAGTCCTTTAAATGGCTTAGAATAAAAATCAGTGTGTTCCTATTTTACTATAGTCATAGATTCTGTGATTAGCTTATCCTGCTTTTTGGGACCTGCTGGAAAATGTCTGTTTCCTACACTCTCTTACTTTTGCCTTTTGTTTACTCTGTCCTTATTTGTATTCACATTATTTTGAGGTATTAATGCATATATAAGATCCTTAATGTACTAATGTGAAAGTGTTTGTTTCATACGTTTCCCTTTGAATAAAACACTCACTTTTGGGTAACAGATTTCAGACTTAACATTTTTTCTACCCATCTTTAAATCTTCAAAATATGTGTAAACTGCAGATCTCATTTGCATATTCATCAACTAATTTGTATATTGTTGTTTGTATATTGTAATTTTGTAAATAATCCCATACAGAACATTCACACTTTTAAGTTTCAGTAGAATTTTAAATAGCCATCATTCACAGTTCTGTATATTCAACACGTCTTGCATATTAGTTGTGAATAAGTAATATCCATGGTTTCGTTTAACACCTTAACCATATTTAAATCCATTCCAGATTTTCCCATCAAAACCATCTGGTCCTGCTCTTAACAACCTTTCATACCTAACCCACTTGAAACTTTAGTATGCTGTTCATTAAAATCTCATGCAGTTTTCTTAAACTGCTTGAATTCATTTTTATGAGGATGTGACCTCAATAAATTTGTCATGATTGGTGGTTTCCAGTTTTATTTTGATTAGGTTTACATTAAAGGAGCATTTTTCAGTGTCATGGATTGGTGCCAATGTCAACAGTAGCTTTAGCCCTCTTCTATTCATTATGCTTTCTTCACAGAGCCTGTGAAGACGATTTTGAGAGTTTGTGGTTGACTGCTGAGCTGAAACCCTGAATTTGCCAGCAAATACCAGCCATCAGATGTGAATTTGCATTTGAAATCCATTTTTAAATTCCTAAATGAGGCAAATCAACCTCATTGGTCTTTATCCTGTCTGCCTGGATGGGAACTGTTTTGGTTTTTCCTTTAGTTCCCTGTGGACCCTGTGTTTCATTTACATTAATATAATCACATTCATTATGAAGGTATATTTAACATTAATGTACATTACATTCAGTAGTACCTATGTTCTCCGGTCTAGTCTATCGATATATATTCTGTAGTGTCCAGGTGTGTGTGTGTGTTCATGAACTGCAGTGTGTGTTCACTCCTCACGAAGGATGGGTTAAATGCAGATGTCATATTTTTGTTAAGGGTAACCATAACTGACAAAAACATTTCACTTTCACTTCTTGTCTGTGCGTAGCCAAGTAACTTGATTAGATTAGATAGGAACTCTACAATGAAAATAATCCCTTTATTTTATATCTACATTTTTCATGTAAGCCTTAAGATGATTTTTCTAACAACGGGTGCTTTATACAAATGTTTATATGTGGTCTATGTTTGTAACAATTACTTCAGAGGGTAGTTGCTGCTGTTACCTTAAACCAATATAAAGTTTACAAACAATGTAATGCAATAGTTTCTTGGGTTAAAATCTGTAATGAACTACCTAGAGAAATGCTGATGCAAGCACAGTAATAGGACTAAGCAGAAGTCTGTTGTGTTGACTCAAAGTTTCAGATTTATCTCTTATGCTAAATTCCACAGCCTCTTTCTAGTGTGGAGCCCTTCCTCTATGTTTGTTCAGGCTGTCTGCCAAATCTTCGCTGCAGAACCCCCAGCCCCCCTTCTTCTATGTCATCCCTGCTGGGAGACTCCAGTTAAACTGAAAAACACTGCCAGCTCACCAACCCTGTGGTATTGCTGATAATCCTCAGCAAGAATGATTTCCGGGTCGTAAAGCCACCCTTTTCTTCTGCAGTTTAGTTCCTTGTTTATGACCAGCCTCAACATTCTTGATTTCCCTTGTAAGTTGCTCCTCTTTAATGAAAAAAGGAAAAAAACATTTCCTCCTTTCCATGTTTATCCCCCTTTTAGTCATACTATCCTGCTTATGTAAAAGAGGTTATGATAAAAGAAATTCTCAAGGCTTTTTCTCAAGGTTTTGTATTCTCAAGGCTTTTGCAAACAATGCAAACAATGACTAAACAAGTGGTAACAGCTGTGTGCCCTGGTGCCTCATGTTTTTTACTGTTCCTGATTTGTCAGAATTTATTACTACTGCACAAAAGCTTGGAATTAATCGATGCTATTATATATTTAGCAAGTTTATTAGCGCTTTGAATTGTCTGTTTGTTGTGCCAGATTCAGAACAGAATCACAGGCAAGACTGCAGTTTTGAAAAGAGAGAAATTGCAAAGTGTAATTTGTGAATTGTTTTCTTGCAGTGAATGTGGTTGGCAGTATTAACTCATGTCCTCCTCTGATCTTCCCTTTAGATTCTGCCATTGACAGTCCACAACTGTCCCCCTTCAACACAGCGGGCCCGCTGTGTTTGTCACCATCTTTCCAGATGTCCACCCTCAGTCTTCCTGGGCAGATGCCTTCACCCCTGCAGAGCCCTATGCTGAATGAGGTGGGCAGTGCCAGAATAGAGGAAGAGGAAGAGGGCAGGAAGAAGGTACACTGATCGCATACCAACCTGCCCGGGCCTGAAACAGTTGATTAAAAAACACTGGATAAAAGTCAGTTTTTTTTTTTACTCTGTTTTTTTCAGAGTATCTTTGAATTTGATTGTGTGACTTGGAAGTCTGAATAAAAAAAGGGGGGGGGGTGACCTTGGGTTTTATTGTGACTTGCTGTTAATTAAAGTGCCTTTTTAGGCTTTCTGCTAACCTGATTACATGTACACTGATTGGTGTACATAACTAAGCTTGTTATTGTTTGATCAGAAGTGAACACTTTGTATCTGTCTTTTTATATTACTTAAAATATTACCTTAAATGTACTTGAATATTACTCATACTTAAAATACAGTATAAAAATGGAATTGATTTGAATGATTAGATTGGAATTGATCAAAGGAATTTTATCCAAATATGGTGTTACCAAATTTCTTCAAAATATCTCCTTTTGTGTTTCACATAAAAGTAATCAGGGTTTGGAACATTATAGGGATGAAAACATAGTCATTTTATCTATGCTTTGATTTTCAGAGATATCCTACAGATAAAGCTTATTTCATCGCTAAAGAGATTCTGACGACAGAGCGAACGTACCTGAAGGATCTGGAGGTCATTACAGTGGTGAGTCTTTTATACTCACCAGCCCACTGGACCTTTAGCCGAGTACTGGGCTTTGTCAGTACAGTGCATACGTTGGGCTGATTAAAGGGGGCTGCGTATGTCCTTTGATGTGCTTAATGTGTTTGTTAGATTATCTCTGTTGTTGTTGTCTGTGAGCCGGTGCTGTTTAATCTCACTCTGTGTGTTTGTGTGTGTGTGTTTGTTCAGTGGTTCCGCAGTGCAGTTATAAAAGAAAACGCAATGCCTGAGGGTCTCATGACCCTCCTGTTCTCCAACATCGACCCCATCTATGAGTTCCATAGAGGCTTCCTCAAGGAGATCGACCAAAGGCTGGCTCTCTGGTACTAACCCTCATTTACCTCTCATTTAACACATTAGACACATTGAGAATGTTAAAGGATAAGTAAGAGATAATGTATATGGAGTCAAGTAGTGTAATAAGGGTCATATTGTACAATCTTGAAATCCCTTCGTAACAGGATCCTTTGTTAAGATTTGTTTTGTTTATTGTTAAGAATAGTGTCTCAGTCTTTGATGGCTTTTACTTTTTTTGCAGGGAGGGACGGTCCAATGCTCACATTAAAGGAGATTATCAGCGAATTGGTGATGTAATGCTCCACAACATGTGTGCTTTAAAGGTGAAGCCATAGTTCAGCTCCACAGAAGTAGCATTGCACAATAAATAGGAGAAATTTGTGTATTAGAGTTTGTGTATTAGTATGTGGTCTGAAGCTCCATTCAAAAAGACAAGCTGTTTTTGTTCTCAGGAGTTCACAGGCTACCTGCAGAAGCACGATGAGGTGCTAACCGAGCTTGAGAAAGCTACAAAGCACATGAAGAAACTGGAGACTGTATATAAAGAGTTTGAGCTGCAGAAGGTGTGCTACCTTCCTCTTAACACCTTCCTGCTGAAGCCCATCCAGAGACTCATGCACTACAAACTTATCCTGGAGCGCCTGTGTAAGCATTACACCCCCCAGCACACAGACTATGATGATTGCAAAGGTGAGTCATTTCACAATGAAGACATTATTGCTTCTGACTAAACCTAAAGCGCTTCTGTTTTAGGGTAAAAACTTTCCTTTAAAATCTTAGCATTGTAATAAACCTGCGTGTGTTTAATTGACTTTGAATCTCTGCAGAGGCGCTTAAAGAGGTGGCAGAAATTGCAACTCAGCTGCAGAGCAGTCTGATTCGACTGGAGAACTTCCAGAAGCTGACAGAACTACAGAGAGATCTGATAGGCATTGAGAACCTTACGGCTCCAGGAAGAGTGAGTTGCTAACTTGCATTACTAATTTCCCACAGAGGATTATTAAAGTGTTTGTCTGTTTGTACTGGTGATCTGGTTGCACAGCAAGCCTACAAATGCTGGTAATACATAAAACAGTTATTGTAACTATCAAAGTTTGTTAAAGCCTGGAAGTTTGTGGCCAAAAAAAGATGCTAAGCTAAACGTGCAAGGTCTGCTAAGCACCTGCACTTCATCACTTTTCCAATGAATTCACTGCATATGACTTCATCTATTAAGACCAAATAACAAGATTCATTATACTCCTTATTACTAAAGCATTGCAGAAGAG
Organism: Yasuhikotakia modesta; assembly: GCA_036877545.1. Classification (NCBI taxonomy): domain Eukaryota; kingdom Metazoa; phylum Chordata; class Actinopteri; order Cypriniformes; family Botiidae; genus Yasuhikotakia; species Yasuhikotakia modesta. The sequence goes on from JBAJNP010001694.1 coordinate 22,240, forward strand.
CCCAGAATATGAATGCAAACCAATAAATAACACTGATGTAGAGTTTGCTTTATAGTGTTTATATAATGTATAGGGTTTGTATTTTTTGCATTCTCACATTTACAGTCATTTTTTTTGGTGTGACGCTGATTGGCTAATGCATGTGTTAAATTTACATTTTTAAAGCTCATTATGATGGCTTAGTATTTTTTTGTAGTTACATGTTACATGTAGTTACATGTTACAAGTTACATGTAACATTGCTAACATTGTTCTACATTCTTTCACATTCCTGTAACTTAAACCATTATTTAATACCCCCCTCCCCATTACATATTTATGTTATTAAACGTCATAAACTTGTGACTATTCTACTAATGTTTTGAGGGCAGCATCATAAAAAACAGCATCATAAAAAAGCCAGAAATGTACAGCAGTAAAGCTACACTTAAATAACAATTGTAAAGGATTTTTTGGTAATTGGAAAGCTGTTAATCACTAATTAAACACTGTTTAATTAATTTTCAAAAAACAACAATATATTAAGAACACACAGGCAATTTATTTTATTCTGTTGTCTAGGAATTCATCAGGGAAGGTTGTCTCTACAAGCTCACGAAGAAGGGTCTGCAGCAGAGGATGTTTTTCCTTGTAAGAGTGAACTTTTAGTCTGCTTACTGTTTTTGCCGTACTTACTGTATTTAAATCTGTCTGTGCTGACCTAAAACCTTTTTTAAGTTTTCAGACATGCTGCTGTATACAAGCAAAGGGGTGACAGCAACCAATCAGTTTAAAGTTCATGGGCAGCTTCCTCTGCATGGCATGATTGTGAGTATATGGCTGATTCAAGTTACGTTCAATATGACATCCTGCATAAGCGAACTGCATGCTATGTAGTATACTTAGTATACTGCTTACTCTTATTACAAATGTTTGACAGATGTGTTATGCAGCAAGCATTTTAACCAATATGCACATTTTTTTACGTTAAAATTGTTACGTTATCATTATAGCAAGTGGAATTCAGATATCTTCCCAAAAATAATCCCAAAAATTTCAATTCCACTTCATTTGTCACAGTTCAAGGTCATGTTAACTGCAATGCATTGTGGGGTAAAGAAAGTGTTTTCCTCTATGCTACAGTTTTTGAGAAATGTATTATATTAACTAGGTACATTTATTGTGTTCAGAAAATTGACACTGTGAAAATTATACATAATGCAAACTGAGAGAAGTATGATAGTATGCTGTTACAAACATTGACACAGTATCCAAACAATAAACTGTTGTCTTCTGTTCAACTGTTCTGAGATCAGTAGCTAATTAATTTCAGAAAATTCTGTATGTTATTCTTTACCAGTGTGGACTAACTAGATAAAAGCAGAGAAATTATCATTTAATCTGGTAAATGTAGTTATTTCTACTACTGCTATTTTCACTTATGCTGACCAACTAAAGACAGTACATGTGGTTCAGTTTGACTTTAATTGGGAAAGCTTTAAAGCAATAGCACACACTCTTCATCAATACGTTTCATATCATGTCAACTAGCTTACCCGAAAAGCCCTTTTGATAAATGACCCAATCCAAAAGTGCTATGCTGAGAGGCTTGAGTAGTGAGTTCTCTCAGTAATGCGGTGTTTTTAAACGAAGTTAGAGTTAATGTGGCTTGCTGGGGTTCGCTCAAATGAAAGGACACTGGCAGGCTGTGATAAATTATGTCTACTCTGGTATTTTTCTGCACTCTCTTACATTTTAAGTCTGTTTTAGTAAACAAAAGATGTTTCAGGCCATATTTGCAGTGTCTAGAGTTTGGCTACAGTTTAATCTGTGTTCCTGGCCCAAAATTCTGTGCAAATTAACTGATATGCTCAAGCAAAAATGTTTGTTTACAAGGGTTGAGCACTGGTGTGATGCAGAGGGAATATTCTGGTTTATTTCTAGCTTAACCTCTGTGCCATGCTGTTCACCATCACAGACAATAATTATGACTCATACCATTACATGATAACAAACAGCAAACAGGATTACAGTAGAACAATTACATGAATGCACTAATTAATGTTTTAATAGGCAAAATTCAAATGTCACTTTCAAAAACAACAACAACTCAAACATTATAGATATTGTGAGCAGCTGTAAAGGTAGACCCAGTTTTTGTTGCTTGGTAACCGACATCAGACAGAGACATGGAAGGATGGTGACATCTGTAAACTGTAGAAAATGTGTAAAGTTTAGAAACATTTGAAGCATATCACTGACAATTTAATGGCTGATTTGGACCAAATAATGAAGAAAAATCAGTGGCGAACAAAAGAGAACTCCCTTAATTTTTTCTTGCAGTTTCTCATAGTGCAGTTAAAGTATTGTAAGTATTGAGTTAGATGTGACAGTAGACTGGCCTCTGGCCTCTCTGTCTGCTAATATGTATGTCTGTGCTTCGCTCCTGCCCGCAGCTCATTGTACTGGATGCTCCGGTAAGTATGAGGCAACCCCTATTTCCAAACCACATTCTTTTAAAAAAGCCTGAAACCCCTCCACTCAGCCCCTGCCTTTTCCCCTCTTCCTCCTTGCCTTCATAGGGGTGAGGATTTCTAGAAGTCATGGATGTTAACAAATAGATTATAGACATTTAGGATGGATGGAGTCAGTCACAATCTTAAAGAATGGTGCTAATACAGATCCCTCAGGTCTGACTGGTTTATCTCTCTCCCTCGTTGGCTGTTACACAGGTGGAGGAGAGTGAAAATGAATGGTCCGTTCCTCACTGTTTCACCATATATTCTGCTCAGAGGACTATTGTTGTGGCAGCCAGGTAAGATAATGTGCATGTGCTGATGTTATTGTTGCCTTATGATTTATTGCTTTGTTTTCATAACACTGTAAGTTGCTTTGGATAAAAGCCTCTGCTAAATGCCTAAATGAGATGTACATGTTATGGGTGTGATGGTATTAAGGAAACCCTGAAAATATTTTCAGTACTTGTGTTTTAACTTACTCTGTTCTCCACAGCTCCAAAGTAGAGATGAACAAATGGATTGAAGATCTGAACATGGCGATTGACATGTCAAAGAAGTCTCAGGAGAAATCAGATCTTTTGCTGGACCCCAGCCTGTGTGATCGCTCCAACAGTAAGTACCTCAAGCTGGTGTGTGTTCCTCAACCATCTACACCTGGGCAAATGCGTGATGTTTCATCCCATAGCCTCTTCACCACTGATCCTGAAGTAGATGTAAGACCCACAACCACCAATACCTCCTCTGTCTCTCCTCTCCTACTTTCCTCCCCTCCCCCTCCCCTTCTGTGCAATCACAAGGGTCATCAGATGAGATGTCTCTGGAGCAGGAGTCAGAGGATGACATGAACTCCTCCCGCTGCTCTCTGGATAAGCAGAGCCACCACAGGGCCAACACCACCATGCATGTATGCTGGCACCGCAACACCAGCGTCTCCATGTCTGACCACAGCCTAGCCGTGGAGGTAGCATCACACATGCACACACACTTCTTCATTGACTGCAGCTGCAGTATACAGTTGAGGGAACACAAGGCTCTAGTTCTCTATTTAGATAAATCATAAATTATACTGTAAATTTTATTACATTTAAAATATGTCATGACCCCGGTGTCATGTAAAAAATACACCAAAAAGTCTTACAAGCCCCAAAATGGGCTTAATACAACTTACTTTTCAGGAAGAAATGTGACCCAAACAGGTTCTTCAGCCATTAACAGACACATGCGCACACACACAAATATCTCTAAACCTGGCTGTTGAGGTCTGGACTGCAACCGTAGCTTGTGGATGAGGGGTACAGACTCTAGGATCTACTTTCTGTGTCTCTCTTATTTCTTCACTCACATTTTCCAGTTATCCTCCACCCAGTAGTTTCTCCCACCCTCAACCACCCAACCCCCCACTCCCTAATGTTTTTATGTCTGTGACATATTTTTGGTATGTTTGTAACCAACTGCTGTGAATGAAAGTGACAGAATTAATGAACTTCTGGTCTTTTAACATTTCCTCTCTTCATAAAGATTTTCAGTCTGTCTTTTTTCCATGCATAGGGATTGTTAACATTCTAACACACTATCTGTTTTCTGTTCTTTTTATTTGCTCCCTTTTTGTCTTAATTACTTTCTCTACTGCACATTATCTGTCTTTCCTGTTTACATCCTTTCCTGGTGCCTGTGTTCTGTTTGCCTGCTTGCCTGCTCTCAGTATTCAGTTCACCAGCCGTGTCTCCTGAGCTTCCCCCTCGTTACCTGCTAGGTCAGGGGCAAAGACCCAACACCATCACACATGTGTGCTGGTACCGAAACCAGAACCTCTCCCTCAGTGACTTTCTACGCATGAATCAGGTACCAGAGAGGTCAAAACCTATGAAATAAAGGTCATCACATTAGAGAATTGGGGAACGGTTGATCATCAATTTTCTGCCGGAATAAGCAAAAAAATGTTCTTTGTCACCTATATCCATAAAATTCCAGACACACTAGCCCTTATATTAGTTACTTACAGTCTTTGGGAAATTTTTGCATACATGCAATGTGTAGTAACGAAGAAATGTTAATTGCTCCTGGTTAAATGGACAGCATTTGCAAAAACCATTAATTCTGGTCACAGATTGAGTGTCCAGTATTGTGGGACTTCTGAAATGAAATCTGACATCATTCTGCTTGTCACTATTGTACAAATTTGCTACTTGCTAAATTAAAATGTCAAATTTAAGTTTAATTTCTTTTAGTATCATGACACAATAAATATACTTATGCAGATAAATTATATGCAATATTAAATGCAAATAAAAAGGATCATTACAAAAATGTTTTCCACCACCAGTGCAGCACCAATGATACGTTATGAATGGCAGGTTCTTGCTGTGTTGTTGCAATTCCATTCTTAAGTGCCTGTTGGCCCTCATTACAGAACCAGCTCTCTGGCTACCTCCTGAGGAAATTCAAGAACAGCAATGGCTGGCAGAAACTCTGGGTCATTTTTACGAACTTCTGCCTGTTCTTCTATAAGACACACCAGGTAATAAAGAGACACCTGCTCTTTGATGTTTATCATGAGCGTCCGCTTCCTATCGGTGACCTAAAGGTCCGCATAATTCATAATTAATCGTTTTTGTTCCAGGATGACTTCCCTCTGGCCAGTCTGCCGTTGCTAGGTTACACTGTCAGCACCCCAGGGGAATCAGATAGCATCCATAAGGAATATGTCTTCAAGCTGCAGTTTAAATCCCATGTTTACTTCTTTAGGGCAGAGAGCGAGTATACATTTGAAAGGTAAAGCTATTTCAATATTCATTCACACTATAATTGTGCTCACATTTTATGCACTTCCCATTTTACTTTTGGGGATAATGTACAGTCTTACAGTCATTAACACAAAATGAACTCTGCATGTGTAGATAATGTGCATGAACAGATTACTTGTTCCATAAATAAGTGTACATGAAATATTTGAGTTTAATTATGTGAAAATATAAATGGACTGCAGAATGCTACAAGATACTTTAAACTAATAGTGCAGAAGATAGATGGTTGTCAACAGTCACCATTCAGTTTAGCATTCAGAATATTTGATCATGTAGTGCTGTAGTTGACCAATCAGAATCAAGTATTCCAAAGAGCCATTCCAAAATTGTTTTATGTAATTGAAATGAAGAAATTATGTACGTGAAGGTTGGATATGCTGCTAAAACATGTTGTGATGCATCTACAGATGGATGGAGGTAATCAAAAGTGCAGCAAGTTCTACAGGACGCATGAGTCTGCTTGCACCCAAAGTCCCAGCAGAGATAAACGGGGGGAGCTGAGTGTGTCAGACTAAACTCCTGGAGCTGGGGGCTGGGCCCACAGTCTGCCAGGACCAAACTTTAGTACTCTGTTTCATCCCTTTCTGTTTTGTGGCTCTGAGAAGCATCATCATCATTGAAAACTATTTCTTGACGCTGGACTCTTGACTTAGCTTTCTGCTTGCTGGGAAAATGAGCTGCTTATCGGAACCCTAAACTGGAAGATTTAATCTGAATTTTTAGATGCTCTAAAATTCTCTCTTACAAATCTTATTAATGGAACACATTAAAAGGGATGTATGTTGCTTCTAGAACCATATTAGACTGAAATAAAACTTGTAGAACCACACAGAAGTGAAATAAGTTATGTCTGTTCATTAGAGGTCCAGGGAGAATAGTCATATATGGGGATTATTACTGTATTCAGGTTTTTGGTCTTTTGCTAAGGTGAATTTGTCGTTAGGACAATATGCAGTCCTTGTAAGTAATGGACTTTTAAGCCAGTTTATCCAGTAGAATTCTAGTCCCATAGGACCAGAAAAACTGATGCTGTAATTTCAATGAATTGTTTTGGGACATTGTTGATAGAATACTACTGATGAGAGTGTTGAACATACAGGGGGTTGTATCAAGTCTAGTTGGTTCAGTAAGTGAAATAAAAGACTAGCACTAAGTGGAAACGCAGTAATGGTGGTCAGAGAATGTTTTCAGACACAGGGTGTTGGGAGGACAGTTGTATGATAAAGAGACTCCGCCCCTTTATGAAGGGCTAAGAGAAAGATCTTGGTACAGGAAGAATTTGGAGAGAAATGGTGATGTTCTGATGATGAGACAGCCGTATGATTTAACTGAATGTCCTCACATTATGTCCTATATGAGCCTAGCTCTGGCTTGTCATATTATGGTCAAAGCATGTCTTGAAGGTCATTATTTAGTGGATTTTTTAAAAGAAATTATCCTTTGTAAAAATAAATCTGAAAACTAATGTTTTTGTTTTAATTACAAGACTGACCAAAAAGTATTTAACCAACTAAGATTAAATATTAACTAAGACTAAATGTGATGTTTAATTAATGCATTCACAGTTCTGTCACTAGTTTTGACATTCGAATATTTAACACAAAAAAAGAGTCAGACCTCAACCCTAAAGAACAGGATAGAGGGTCATCCACAATATAATTTTAGTTTTCATTAGTTTCTGCCACCTAAACACAGGCAAAAGGCAAAAGTTCAATTGCCACACTTTTATTGAGTATTAAAGTTACCAAGATAAAAACAAGCACAAGCTCCCAAATGCAATAGCTTTGCTGTTTTTGCTTAGCCCCTAGGTTTAAGGTAATATTGAGCTTTGGATCAGTGGCCTATAACTGGCTGCTACCATGTATTGAAGTTTATTATAATAATAACAATGGCATTTAATTTTTCTTTTTTGTTAAGTATCTTAAGGAATAATGGAGATTTCTGTTCCCCGTCTAATGGGAAACACATACAAGGCTTGGTGTTTGTTACTACTATTATTTTGTCTGAGGTGTATTTTCTATGTTTTGCAGGCCAGTTGAGTCATTGGTTTATTTTAGTAGCATGAAGAAGCAGTTTCACAATATGCAGAAACAGTGTTATGTTTACTTATTGGCTTCACTTTACCAATCTTTAAAATAGGTCTGTGTAATATCTCATTTGGGAGACTTTATTGATTGTATTTAAAAGGTTGTTTTGGCATTGTCCCTTTAACATACTGTATAGGGTCAAACCAAAGACCTGAAGCTCAATAGCCTGAAAAGGTTGATGAAAGTTATTTAGCCACACAATAACCAGTGTTGCTTTGTGTGCTCAACAATATACTAAAAGCAGCTATCATCTCAATATGAGCTCATTTAGTGTGATGTATTTAAATGTCTTCTTAACTCACAAGTAGAAGTGCACTGTGGGCTCATGGTCTCCACCCATGTTTGTACATTTTATGCAAGGACTGGAATCATTTTTCTTGCTTTTTTTGTATCTGGCAATAACATGGATGAACAACACTTTTCCATCCTGGATTACTAAACACGAGAAAAGGGAGTTTACTCAAAGACCTTGGTTTCCTGTCTCATTCAGAGAGGAACTAGACAGAGGCCCTTCCAACTTTAATGGTACTATTTATTGCGTAGCATGTTGCTGAGGCATTGCTCCTGTACACACCACATGTAGTACATTCTATGTTATTACATTGAAGGGATATCAAATAAAACTGAACTGTATAAACATTTCCTTCCTGTCATGTTTCTTGTGTTTCAACCAGTTTTATTTATGCCCTATATGCACATTCCTGATGTGTTGCAGGAGGAAACACTCGATTTCCTTCTTACAGTTATACTGTAGTTCAATTATTGCAGTTTATATGGGATTATGATTTGTCATATATTTGAACCTTTTAAAACTACAAAGGAAGCAGTAAAAATATCTTATTACATATACGCAGAAGAAGGTGGGCATAGAGCCCAGGGTTAAGGATCAGGGGTGGCAAAATCCATAATTTAGGAATTGGCTTTTAATTCAGAAGTTGAAATTAGAATTAAATTATCCATGCCTTACAGAATGTTAATTTGGAATATAAATTATTGAAGTATAATTACATAGTAATTGACTAATTCTGCCTATTTATTATCTAATGAACAACACTTTGTTTTTACAAAACATTTTTAAAAGGTGTTCAGAAAGAAAATAAATACATCAAATTTGTGAACCTGAATTAAACTTCCACCACAGTTATAAATATAATGAAATGTATATTTAAAAAATATATGATATATGAACTCTGACTATTAATATCTAACGCATCTAGAAATGTCCAAAAACAACAAAACATTTACAGAAATTGAATTTCTCAAATCCTATTTGATGTGTTAATTCAAATTCAAGAACTGAATTTGAAAGCCATTCTCAATTTCAAAATGGAGCGTAACCCTGAATAGTCAGGACAGTCTTTCTGTTGAGTGAGGCTGACCAGCAGTTGAACGGATCTCATCGTTTTGAAGGCCTGCTGTTTCCATTTGTTGTAAACCTGTAGGGTTATACAAAGTAATCCTTAAGATTCATAGCTGCAGACATTTAATACATACCGTGCCATAGTGCAGTATTTTAATTTGTGGCATGTAATCTGTATGACTTAAAAGCACAGAAGCTTGGATATATAACAAGTTTACCTGCACACTCTCTCCATGACGTGATTGAGTAAACGATCAGAGATTCCAGGGCTGGACTCCTCAGCGAGGTTGAAGGCGTTCTCCAGCTCCTGCAGAGCACAAGCACTGCTCCCACTTGCATGTCTCTTCTCCTTCAGCTGCATACACAACATACCAGACTGCTCAGCCACGTGTCATGACTTGATATTGAAGCAGGTTCCCCAGCAGCAAAGGCTTGATATCAAAATTCACTTTTGAACTCTTTACCTCTCTGAAGATGGGCATAATGAAAGTTGTCAGGGATGGTGACCTTGGTTGCCTCTTCATGACTTCTGTACTCTGTTAAAAAAATGGAGTGTTGTGTTACCTGAATGTTTACTTTGGAAAAATTATTATGCAGTTGTTTAAAATGCAAACATTTGCATTCCAATAATCATAAATCTTGTAAAGCTTTATCATTTATTCAACATTGAGTTTTGGTGTTTTAGCTGAGCCACAGCTAACCAGATACCATGTTGAAAAAAGCTTCATGGCCAATTCTTAGCCAAATAGTTTTAATACTTTATTCATTGGCAATTTTCCAGCATGTTTGATATTTTTAGACCCGTGTAAGACATGTAAAAAAACACCCCAGTACATTTTACTGCATCAGTTGTAGGTCAAGACCCTTTATAAATATTTGGCTACATGACATAAAACTTAACCAGTTCACTAAGGGGCCAAAACATTTTACCTCAACTTTTTCCTAAGCTGTAAGTTAACAAAAGTGCACCCTTTGCAGTTTAGATGCTACTTTTGTGCTGTTTCTGCAGTGTAAGGGCTACTATGGAAAGCACATTTACCTTATTGTCTGAATAGTTGATACCTTTCTGTATCTTGTTTATGGGCTTGGACTGCACAGTGGGGAAGGTCCACATAGGACACCGGTCCCTGTCATCTCCCTCCCCATCCCTGAGTAAAGAGATTCATAGTTAGCAGGTTTCAAAAGTAACGTTGACTGCTCAGTTAGGAATGTGGACTGCACATACATGTCGGAGTCGTCAGAGCTTGATTCATCCCCGTGGCCCTCTGACTTCCAGCGTCTGTATCGATCAATCAGCTCTGCAAGGTATGAGGTCTTTTTGGTGTAACGGGTAATAAATTTGTGTTTTAGTAGCTCTTTAGCTGTTGGTCTCTGTTGGATACAAAGAGCATGTCAATGTATAAAATTAAAAGCACTTAGCCCATTTAAAGTTTAATTAATGTTGTTATGCTAAAAGCTAACAATAAGAACTAAGTGCATCACAAGCAGGTTTAATGTAATTGTTGCAAGAATTGTTGGTATTGTAAATTGTATCTGGGTCCTTTCAACTAAATTTAAGGTTAATTTTTAAACATTCTTGAATAATTATTATTCTTTAATTATTAAATAAGCTTTGTTCTTTCTCTACAATGGAGTACTCTCAAAGTTGTTTATTATAACATTTTAAAAAGATAATTTAAACTTAAATCTTGAAATTAGTTTTGCTTGTGTTTACATTTCTTTACAAAACAACGAAAATGATATTCTTGTTGAACAAATGTTTTGTTGGTAAGAGTTTTGATAACATTAAAATATATAACATTATTGTTATAACTTCAAAGACAACATGTGCAGAGATACTAACAAATCGTGGGTCTTTATTGAGACAAGCTTCAACAAAGTCCTTAAAGGCCTTGCTGTAAGGACCCTCCAGGGTGGGAGGGTTATTTTTAGGAATGAGGAACAGGACTCTCATTGGGTGAAGTTCTGAATTTGGGGGTTCTCCTTTAGCCAGCTCAATAGCTGTGATACCCAAAGACCAGATGTCAGCCTAGGACAGAGGAAAGAAAAACGGAAATGGGGGTCAGCACTTTTACCATCTGTCTGTCTTTGAATATTTTATTAAGCTAATTTTCAACAGAGAACAGAAGCAGTCTTTAGCCCTCACCAGACAGCAGATGTCCATGTAGAAGACTTGAACATGATACCTGTTAACTAAATTGCTATCAAGCAGATGAAACCAGTATTTGTACCTTGAAGTCATATGCAGACTGTTTGATGACCTCTGGTGCCATCCAAAATGGTGTTCCTACAAAAGTATTCCTCTTTATCTGTGTGTCTGTCAACTGGCCGGCCACTCCAAAGTCTGCAAGTTTCACCTCTCCATGCTCAGACAGTAACACATTGGCCGCTGTAGGCCAGGGTATAAGCTCATAAATATGGAAACACTTGACAACATCAACAGGATCTTTACTAAGCAACAAAATGTGTATGCCTGTAAAATAGAGAGAGTTTTGAAGTCTGACCTTTGATATCTCTGTGAATCTTTCTTTCTGAATGGAGGTAGTCTAGTCCTTTCAGTATCTCTCTGAGGATGGTGGCAATATAGGCCTCCTCTAGAGTTCCTGGCTTCAGCTGTCCAGAAACATACATGTAATAGTCATGTCACTTCTAACAGAATTACAAACATCTCAGACCATGCAAAGCAGGAATAAAATATTTGTCATTTTTAATAATATGACCATGTACAGCTGGTAAACAATAGAACATTTACAAAAGACACAAAAGATACCAGAATAATTTCCCGAAAACTCTTATCATAAACTAGTCTAGTTTTGACAGCTTCAAAGCTGGCACATTTATGTACAGAAATAAGCATTACAAATACAGGCCTTACCTATAGTGCTAATTTCAAACCTCTGTGAAAAATTACTTTCCTAATTGGCTTCCATTGTGCAGTAAACAAACATTTCTAGCCATACAGGGTCTACTAAACAGACCAACTTACCAGGTCCAAAGCTGATCCACCTCCCAGATATTCCATGATGATCCATAATTTGGTTCCCTGACAAACACAACATACCAGAGGATTACATTGCCATGACCAATTGATGACTTTTTGATAAAACAAGCGATACTAAGCTTGTTTAGTATTTTAAGAGCAAGATAAAAACTTGCTCTTAAAATGTGGGAAAAATAAATTGCAGTTTTTTGGTGAACTTCAGAACTCTCCACAGACCGTCAAAAAAGAGCCGTAGTATTTGGTGACATAAGGGCTGTCACACTGGCTGAGCACTGTGATCTCCTGCTGGATGTCTTCAATCTCATCCTCCGCCTCTTCCAAGTCAATAATCTTTATGGCCACCACCTCTTTTGTGCGGTTGTTTATGCCCTTGTAGACCTCTCCAAAAGAGCCTTTACCGATTCGTTCCAATTTAGTGAAGTATTCTTCAGGATTTAGGCGAGACCTCTGACAGAATACAAACACATATCAATAAGAAAGATTTCAAAAGTCTTACCGTTTGTCTATGAAACAATTTTCCTCAGAGAAGTGATATATCTAATCCCTGAGATAGGCAGTGGACTTGTATGTTTTGTTTCCGTAAGTCAAGCCAGAAGTACAAGGCAATCTACCAGATAATCGTTCCTTTTCTGGTGGTTTAGAGATGTTGAGAATCCGTAAAAAGAACTGCTGGAAATCCCATGAAATTTTTGATAAAACTTTTTCATTGTTCTACTGCCTGTCCACGGTAGGAAAACATTTAGAACTTCTGCTTCCTTGTTTGATACAACATAAAGGTGAATTGGACTGACAATCCATCTGACCGTGGCACTGTTTTATACAGCAAAATATAACAATCTCTTTTGAGAAAAGATTCAAAGTTCAGGAGATAAGACCTCTCTTAACATGCACAACTTTTGGCATCAGATTTACTTATTATTTCCGCATTCATTGTGACATTACGACTTTTATTGCACTTTTTAAAGACAATCAAACTACTGATCTTTCCTACTCTTGCTGGTAACCAGGCAATGAAGCCCCCATAAAAAGAGACATGAGTCTAACCACAGTTTTGTCAGTATTAACAGTGTATGTGTTTAAATAGCCTGAAGCACAAGGTAATTACTCTGCCAACAAAGACAGGTAATGGTGCAGCACTCTCTGGTCAAAGATCCACATGAAGGCTTTAGCCCTTCTTTGAAACATAATTACATTGTTAAACGTACAATAAATATGATATAATGTATATAAATACGAATAAATGGCATCAGATGTTAACTTATACAAATACATGCATATAAATACATGCATTGTGTACTGTTTTCTACTATACACAAACAAATTCTATACCCACCATAAATGTATGTATTGGTATTAGACAGTATTTCTTTATTAACCATGATTTGGCCAGTATTGGCAGCTGATGATATCAGACATTACTTTTCCTCTTTTCTGTTTCCTCTTTTAAGATTAAGAACAGTAAGAACAGTCACTCTTTTTCTGTGGATAATGTTTTGACGTCTGTGTCATTTGCAGCTTTACTTTAAATGCTTTCCTTTAATTATATTGATCATCAACCAAAAACGATTGAATACTGGAATCAGCCAAACTTTCTGTCTCCATGCCTAAAATTATCTTGTTTATATATATATCTTGTATGTATCTTGTATGTATATATCTTGTGTAAAAATTAAATACATCTATTTATTTTGCATATGTTTGCACAATCGTTTTCATAGCCATTACAAACACCTAGTGCCGATTAGGCATATTTTGTCTTTACATTACAGTCCAGTTCATTTACTATGTTTACTACAATATATATTCAAATAAGTACTATAAGTACCTAACGGCTATGTAATTATTTAGTGTTTAGTTTGAGTTTCACCTTATTATGAATGTATTTTACACTTAGCATGACGTACAGTACAGTACAGTACAGCACAGCGTAGGATGCATGATTCATCCAAACAAGAACATCCCCAAAGTGACTCTATGCAGTAAATGTTAAATCTCAGTATAAAATCAATTCAAGCCTCATGTTCACTATTCTACGTTACCTGGTTTCGAATTTTCTGAAGGTTTGCCATGTCCAGCTGGATCTCCTCTCAGTTCGGGGTTCACAGATTTTTTCCTTCTCTCTCCTTTTTGGACAGTGACCCACCAAAGAAACAGCTTGTTCACAATCCACACCTGTCTAAAGCAGTCATGCAACTAAAGTGGATCAAACTGGTCCGCTATCTTGTTTATCCGGGTTATAATCTGTATTTCTGTCCATCCATAAATGCTGACACCCAGTCTTTCACGTGAATGTTTACGCTTTATGTTCTCCACAGGAGACTCCCTCTATTTAGCTCCAATACTTTAACCAAGAGAAAAAATTGGGCTCTGCGCATGTGCGGCAGACTCCACCAACATACAAAGACTGCTGGGAATCGTAGTTTTGGCTGTTCCCATGCCGACATCGTAGAGGTTATGCAAAATGTTTGTAGTTATTCTAAATGTAATTACGTGATCATGAAATAGTTTTAAATTATTTGTTTCTGTAAATTTAGTAAGTATTATTTTAATTAAATAATCTTACACGTCCATTATAATAAGGGCAGCAACGCGTTATCCCTGGGATGTTGTTAACCTATTCCCTAATTTCAAGATCAGAGAGACGTTATTAACATAACAAACATTGTTTTTCAATGCCCACAGCGCCCATACGCACTTATCTGGTTCATCATAGTGGAAATGTTTAAATGACTTTTAATGTTGCTTCCACACCTGCCCAAACTTTTTTGGCTTACAGTCTCTATAGCAAGGCTTCATCAATTCTTCATCAATCCCTGTGTCTTTCGGTTTATTTTCAAGTTGTTTGATTATTTTTTGTTGTGTTTAATAAATGTGTTGATTAATGGTAAATTAGATCTTATAATTGTCGATGGTCTTTTTATCTATGTTCCAGGAGGTCCACAAACCTTTGGAGGTTCTAGTAAGTCCACTTTTGAAGCTAAACTGTAAATCAAATTATCATTAATTTCCTAAAATGTTTACCTTAGTTACGTTATTACTATCACACTGACATAACGTATTGTACCGTAGTTTAGCTAATGCTGTTGTTCTGTTGTGCTCTTCAGCTGCCCATCCGAGGCATCTGTTTTGTTTCTTTTTTTTTTTTGCTTGATTGCATTATGATTTCTGTAACTTTTTAATTTTTGGTTTTACCGTACCTTCCCTTTTGTTCCTGTAGGGAGCAGCATTGTCCCAAAATATTGCCTTGATAAAAATTTACGAAGATAAATTATGTATTTGATAGTTCCGTTATTCTTCATTTACAAAAAAAGATTGCATTGTTATAATAAGTAATTTAATCTATGATTTAGGTTATTAAAGACAAAACAGGAAGAACCTTCTTTGCATGGCAAAGAGAAAAAAGATCATGATGGGCGTGCAATGACAAGTATGGGTTCAGCAGAAAACATAAGTATTATGCCTTAGGGAAGAAATGAGGTGTGGTGTGTAAAAGCATACCGAAGATCTTCACAGTGTCCCATAAATTTGAAGAACATCAATTATTCACTGAAAACGGGAGAAAAAGAAACTAAAATCTGTGGCGTTAAATAAGGAAACTGTTTAATGAGTTAACAGGAAATACACTATTTGCACAGTTGGATTTATTAAGGAAGGGTGTGATGGGGTTTATTTCTAACAAGTTGGACACTAGCCTAACAAAAAGGGGTACAAAAAAGTTTAAACTGTTGTAGACCATTGTTTTGCCGTTTATTAGAAGTCAAAACACTGGTGAACCCCCACATGTATTTTTGATCATAAACAGGAAACAATCATTTCGTGACTAAAATAAAAGAATATCACCTACTAGTTTGGTGCCGAAATAGAGGAGATTTGTGCTGAAATTTTAAAAACTTCTGTTACATTTTTCATCTGTACAACATAAATGTTCAGTTGTCCATATAAAGTGTACTGAAAGAGCGCATAATCTCTTATATTGCATTCCTCTGACTAACTCTGAATGTGCTAAATGAATACATACTGCAAAACACACTTTTAAGGATTTAAATATATTTTGTTTGATGCTTATACCATCTCGTCTGGTCTTTATTAGCTGTGAGTAAAACAATGTGTTTCGTAAGGGGCGGATTATCGAAGCCATAATAATAGTGACTTACCTCCGCCTTTACGGGGAGCTTTTCCACAGAAGGGTTTGTGCGTGTGTGCACAATCCATCTAACAACAGATCGTATCAGCAATGCCCTGGGAATAGCAGTTAAAAAATTACAATATACCTAATAAATTTGGTCTAGATAAAAATACAAACGTAGCATTTCTGAGACTTTTCTGAGAAAATTTAGATGAGTTGACAAACAGACAAGTTAATCGATTGGTGATCCTGTGTTCTACTGAATCTGCTTTTCTGGTTAACGTTCAACCGAAGACACCAAAAAGGTGAGATCTAGTTTTTGTATTCAGCTAGTAATAAATCACATATAAATTAATATTGTCCCTTATCGTGATGTTTACCTTTTGCTTTACGTATTATTTTTTGTTTCAGAAATAAACAGACAATCAATATTTGACTACAGACAGGACGCAGAGTATCTGTAATGTAATTATTTTATGCATTTAAGGAAACAACATACTGAGGAGGGAGAGGAGAGTGAAGAAGAAACACTTCCATAAACGGTGATATAGGTGGAATTTATCAGCTGATTTAAGAGAGGATTTGAGCTTCGCTCATGAAGGGCATGGAGATGTTGCGCCGCTCCTCAGTATTTGCGGCTGAAGTCATGGAGGTGTTTGATCGTTCTCCTACAGATAAGGAGCTGGTGTCTCAGTCCAAAGTGCTGTGCAGAGATTACATTCACTCCAGACTCCACCGGGCTGGAATCGGGTGGTCTAAACCGGAGCACGGATCATCGGGAGGAACACTGGCAGAAGTGTCTTCCGTCCTGCTGTGGTTGGGTAAGACATCTGACGTTTCACTTGTGTACATTCATTATTATGGAGAAGTCCCGTGGATGCTATATACTATAGTCATACTTATCTAATCCATTGCTGGCACATATAAATGTATATATTATTATTGACATGCATAATATACACACTATGGCCATGCATGTAAACTATATCCCAGTGTGTTCTGAGAATGTTGGCTTATATTGTCAAAAAAGAGTGCAGAGGGTTTTCCTGCATTTTAGTGTTGTGCATTTTCCCTGCACAACACTAAATTGTGTTGTGGTTCTTAAAAACTCCCAATGATAAACAGGATAAATGGGCCTTGCATGTTTACTGACCGTTCAGAAACAAAACTAAACCCATGTGTTTCTCAGCTTCCTCATAATCATGCCATGGTATTGTGCAATATTTTACAACATACAAGGTTCATCTGTGTCTCCCTTCTAACAAGCACTTTGCCTGGCCATGTGAATGTTGTGATCTAGCCTAAAATTTTCCACATTCCTTTCAATTTACCATTTGCAAAAACACCATTTTATATTATTAGCCTTCACAGGATTAGATGTAATCACTGTCTGAAACATTTCATTTCAGAATAATCTGTTGTTTTAACTGCCTATTCCCTAAAATAACCAGTTTTTCTCTTCCTGAAATGGACAGGCAAGCAAGAATTTTAATTTAAGACAACTGGCTAACTGGGAAGAGCTGCTTTTTATGGACAAAGCATGCAAACATGCAGATCATTATCACAATCTGAGGGTTCCCCACCCACACTAAACCAGATTAACCCTGTATTACCCTGAAATTATTGAAGTTCTCCACTGCATGTTTTCCGTACACGTCACCCACATGAACCATAAACCCATATAATATGGGTGATTCAGGTGAATACCTCATATATTTAATTGATGATTAATAAATTATTTTAACAATCTATTGATATTGCTGCGTAACGGCTGAATAATTCAGGTAAAGTATAAAAGATAAATACAGATATTATTTGCAGGTTTTTCATTTGTTTATGCAAAATGTGTTGTGTCATTGTTGTAAACATCCCTGATGTGATTTTATTCAATACATTTTAAAATTCAATAAATGTTTTTTAATTTTTTTTCTTTGTCTCTCTTTCGGTCTCCTAGGTGACGAGCTAGAATACCTGCGTCCCAATGTATACCGCAATGTAGCACGGCAGCTCAACATTACGGTTGCCTCCGAGAATATAGTCTCTGATGCCTTTTTGGCTGTCGCTGCAGAAATTTTCTCCACGGGTTGGTAAACATTCATAGTTTTGATGTACATTTAGCATGGAAACTGCTATTGATTAACATTCTGTCTGCCTTAGCAAATATTGGGGCTAAAATCAGTGAATCATACAACAAAGCAATGTATTTGCTTTACATTTTACATTATTATTAGATGTACAGCGTCCTTAGATATGTACAGTCTACAATGGCCACTTCCCTTAAAAGTGATTTATACAGAGACCCAGTCTCTGTTCCTGTTACAGAGGGTGAAAATCCATTTTGACAGTTATATATACACACAGAGACAGTGCCGCACTTACAGAGGACTCTGAGAGACAGGAAACACTGTCTAGACACCATAGAAGTTCTCAGTCCTTTTGCAACATATATTGTTTATATTTGGTGCAAACAAATGAGATAAGTTTACATGGCCGAAAACCTCATTTTTGACTATATACAAAAATAATGTACAAGAAGTGCCACAGACAACTGCATTGTCTTCTTCCATTATCTTAGGATGATATGCTTAAATCTACATTTACTTTACTTTTATGCAGATGCCAAAGCAATTTACAATGCATTTAGGATATGCATTGTGTCGTGTTTGTGCCCACAGGAACACTGGATGCTTTTGCTAAAAAAAGCAGATGTCATGTAAAGTGTAATGTAAAACTAATGTGGGACATTTTTTGTATTTCGACTTTTGTAGTATAGTACAGTTTTAAGCCTGATTTATGACTGCACAGATATTATGTCATGTGATTTTAATCACATGGCAGTACAGCTTCGATTTGTTTATAACTTCACTGGCATTCCGTGATTTGGGGGAGACCTGAAGCTTAAGTTAGGCAGTGTCCCACATTAGGACAATTTACCTTATATATCTCGTGGTACTTGAACATGGTAAAGAATATTAAATAATTATTTACATTCTATGCAATATATATGCTATGGCATCAGATATCATTGCTGCATCTGTGAATGTAAAATATAGAATTTTAATGCACTGTAGCATTAA
Source organism: Yasuhikotakia modesta (assembly GCA_036877545.1). Classification (NCBI taxonomy): domain Eukaryota; kingdom Metazoa; phylum Chordata; class Actinopteri; order Cypriniformes; family Botiidae; genus Yasuhikotakia; species Yasuhikotakia modesta. The sequence goes on from JBAJNP010001694.1 coordinate 41,193, forward strand.
GCAAGGGTTATAGCTGGTCATAGTAGCTCTTATAAATGAGTATCCCCACTTTGACATTTATTTGATATAAAGTAATAGTTTACAGAGAACATGTTTGCTCTGCTAAAGGAAAGTCCTTGATCCTCTCTGTTCCAGACTGCTCAACAGCTTGTCTGGCTGCTGATACACTTAGTAAACATTAGACATGGAGGTGAAGGATTGTCTGACAAATAAGTTCTGAAATTATCGGCTGTGCTAATGACTCACCTGCCTATAGTTCTGTCATGCATACTGCCACCAGTATACAAACATATCTGGTACTGTGTTGTATATACTCTATTGTGGTTACTTCTGAATTAACAAATAAACAAATGTAACAAATAAACCTACATTGGTTAGTGCAGGCAAGAGTATGAAAGGTTTACCATGTTAAATAGGTCAAATATGTCAAACAGAGTGCAGAGCTGGCAATTGTTAATAATGTAAAATGTCTCCTACATGAACAATGGCAGCTTTTTTAAAAGGATGTGTTCTGTGCCTATCTTTGTTTATTTCTGTATAGGGGTAACATGGGGGAAGATTGTGTCTCTCTATGCAGTAGCCGGTGCTCTCGCTGTGGACTGTGTTCGACATGGCCACCCAGTTATGGTGCACACCATTGTTGACTGCATGGGTGAATTTGTTCGCAAGAGCCTTGTGTCCTGGTTAAAGAAGAGAGGTGGCTGGGTAAGAAATGAGTCAATTTACAATTACAAACATATCCAAGCTTTTCAAATAATGGAACTGGCACAATGTTTAAAACCATAACATTTAACAGTGTGATGGAATGTACTTTTATTTTCACCTCTGTGAAAATGTACTTTTATTCTTATTCTATTATACTCTAGAATTGTACTCTGCCAGATCCTGTGCCACATCCTTTTTACATCCTCTGCGTAAAAAGTATGTGATGTAACTATTTGTAAGGCATTTTTTACATATTGTGTAAAAAGACCCCCAGGAATACACTAGTACTTTTAGGCTTTAGCAAGCAACTGCCACTGCGGATGCTAGTATAATAGTATTGTGCCACTTCAACAAGGAAAATACGAAAACATAACAGCTCAAATATCAAACACATTTGCTTAAGAGTTGTTAAGAGATGTAAATTTTTTAACAAAAATATTTTTATCAGCACATTTCTGCATCGTGTATGTCACATAGGCTTGTACTGTAAATGCTTTACATGCTTTTAGTGTAATTTTTAGTAATTAAGGATTGAATGTTTTTGTGGTAATTGATGTTTTAGAATTCAGATGCTCAACTGATATGTAATTTGGAACATTTCTTTAGTGTGTTAATGCAACTGGATCTCAATGATATTAGAACTTAAAATAGGACATTTCTGTTATGTGGCTCCTGATCAAGGTTATTTGATTTATTTCTACTATTTAGAGGACTTGTAGAAAGAATTGTGTAGGTATGCGTGGCTGTTTTTACATATATGTGGTGTTTTGTTCACAAGACTGCCTTACTTACATCCTTATTCAGCTCCTACAGACCTTCCTGTCAAGTTAGGCCTACCATCTAGCAAACTCTCTCTGCATCTAAATGCTCTAAGCTTTTTTTGTTAATGTGACTGACTTGATCATATTAATTAGGATAAATAATCTTGTTGTTCATATCTGTTACTGTTATTTGTTTCACTGCTTTATCACTTATTTAAAAGAACTGACAAAATGAAAACTTTCAGTAGCCCAAAAGGGTTGACTCCAAAATCAGTTTCAAATTAGACTGTTATTTTAAGGTTTGTGGTGAACAAGTAAAACTTAATTAACAACATTTTCTATGTTGTTGATCTAAGCATGCAGGCACTAGTGTCTACGTGCTATTTTGTGTGTTGTCTTCTGTGGGATTGCCCTAGAGAAAGAAGGCTTGTTCAGGCACACACACTTATGCTAAAAAAACACTACTGACTATTGTCAAAAATAATTTATAATTAAAATTCCTAGTTAGAGGATGTTCTCGTCTCTTGGTGACCTCATTGTCGCCTTCTCTTGATCCATCAATTAATCTCTTGATAGATTTTCTTTTCATGCACTAATTACAGGCAGACTGCAAAATATTCTGTGAAATCATTCTGCAAAATCGGTCATAGCTTTGGCTCAAACAATAATCTCTAAAGTAGCACTTTGAGTACTAGATACTCCAGCAACACGTTTATACCACTAGAATGTTGCTTTTGGCTAAAAAACACATACTTAAGGGCAAACAGCAGTTCATTTCTCTTGTGTTTTTGCCACATAAATTAAGAAGTGTTACTTTTTTGCTGTTTTAACATTATTAAGTATTTTTGAATCTAAATGTGTTTAATTTGTTTTGTTACAGGCAGACATCACAAAGTGTGTAATCAACACAGACCCCAGTTTCCATTCTCATTGGTTAGTGGCAGCTGCCTGTGCTTGTGGTCATTACCTCAAGGCTGTGGTCTTCTACCTGCTCAGGGAAAAATGAAGACTAAGATAAACTAATGACGAATAGCTGGAATTTCTATCTGGCAGAAAGGTTCTGCTTCAGTCTTTCGTTGCACTTGATGTGTTTACACTTGCACAAAGTTTGCACTTCTCCTTTAGTGGACATTCTTGCAATCCAAGATGGAACATTGTTTTCTTGAGACTTTTCTTTTATTTTGAGCACAGCATCAACATTCTTCTAAACATCTCCTTTTGTGTTCTTAAAGTTTTATATGAGTTTAGGACCACATTAGAGTAAGTAAATGGTTTCATTTTTGGGTGATCTCTTTATGGCTTTGTTATTTTTAACCTGGCCCTTTGCACTCTAAGGCATTTCTTGCTGTTACCAACTTTTATTGAACCTACTGCTGATATGTGGAATGCCAAGCCCAGCAGGACAAAGCCGAGTGGAAGCTATCATGACCTTTGTATTACAATGCTCATTTACAGTATATGTGCTTGGATGAATGTTGTCTAGCTCATTATTGCCTTATCAGAAGGTTTCTCATAGTGATATTACATTTATTGCATTTTTTGTTGTTGTCTGAAAATGCAGACTTTAGTATTTTCTTTAGTATTTTCCCAAGGCCCAACTGTCTATGTGACTACTATTAATGTAAAGTAAAAAAAGAAAGTTGATTTTGACAAGTTAATATTTAAAGATTATTTTAATTATGTTCATACCACTCATACCAAAAGAAAAGTGGGTGTTTGTTACAATATTTTTGCAGAGTTCAACATTTTAGTTCATTTTTTCAAGTCTGGGCCTGTTATCCTGAGCAGTCAACAATCATAAAATATCTGCAGTTTATATTTTCACATTTCATTGATAATTATAATTTAAAATATTTTGTTTTGTTTTTTAGTCCCTTTATTGTTCAGTTTATAACAATCATTCTGTGAATATCTCTACATTGTTTTGTGTGCGCTACACTGAATGTATGCAAATAAAAATTCATTTTTTTTCAAAATGTATTTACCATATGCTTTTGTGGTTGAAGTAAACAATAACATAATAACTACTATATTACTAATTTATTATATAACATACTAGTATAATAAGACTTTCATGCTGATAATAATACACACTGTTGGTTTAAATAGTTTACGTAAGAATAATTAATATAAATTTGGTGGCAGGATGCTCTTTAAATCAGACAGAATCGTTGACGGATTTTGTTCTTATGGTGATCAAGCTCTGATTTTGAGCAAACTTTCTTGAATATAGCAGGCCCACTGTTATACAACATAAACTTCATAGTGATAGGAGTGAGCAAGTGTCTACAGATACCAGCATGCTATTGAAAGAAATAGAGGATTTTGATAGCCCATGTAATGGGTTCATTTAGATCAATATTAGATTAAATCTCTTCGGATATGATCCAGATTATTTGAAATGACTGAGTAACTGTGTCAACGTTACTTGATCTATTTATATTTCTATGTAGGCAAACTTATTTTTTAACATGACAATTCACTGACATCTACTGGCTATAAATGAAACTACGTTCTAAATTCATGCTTAGTGATTTGAGCAATGCTGACAAAAAACAATGACCACTTGCAATGTTGCAGTGAGGATGGGTTCTGTGGCTACATTAGGTGGTATTTTTACACATTTACATAGCTGTCATCAATACACGTTATCATTACACTTCAATCTCAGTGCTTACAAAAAATGAAAACAGAAGATATTGATCTTAAAGTATTGACAGGTTAAATGTTAAAAGTTATGTTAACAATGTTAAGCAGGTTTTTCTCATACTTGTAATTTTTGTTGTTATCTCTTTAAACGTAATATTCACTCCACTCCAAATCAATAACGCTACATAATGTATAAGGTCATTCTGTCTCATTTTCCCAGTTTAATCACAGTACCATAAATGACAGCATGTGCTGAGACGGAAGTTCTTGTTAACAATGTTTCTATCAAAATTTGTCTTATTTTTAACAAAGTGTAACAGGTCAGACGCGCTCATTTATACTGACAGTAGACGTCACAACTGTTTTGCACGAAGTCCCACTTTAAGAGAAGTTCTATAGGATAAAACAACCCAGGCAAAAGATGAGATTTCATTGGTTTTCACATGTGTGACGCACGCTGGTCAAGGCGGAAGTCATCTCCTATTGGTCAGTCCCTTGTACGGAACATTCAACAAACAAGATAGGCTGAATCACTGTCGGGATGGATGCAGGTAATAAAACCGCAATAAAACAATTTCTACACTTTAGATCATCTATCCTGATACTATGAAATTATTGAAAAACAAAATTCTTTTTTCGACATCCACCTACGTACCCGTTATTGGAGAAACTGCGTCTAAAATTTGGGATTTTGTCAGTAAATACGGTACATTGACAACCCAACTGAACATTAACATAGTGAACTCTGTTGTCAGATGAGAGATGATCACTGTGTTGTTGTTTTTGGAGGTTTCAAAACAGTAATCTACATCAACGTGACAGATTTTTTTGGCCATCACAGCGCGTTTTGAACGCTTTATCATGCCCAGAAATGCTGTCTAGATTTGTTGGGATTTGAGACAGTATATGCCTGATAGCACAATAATTACTAGAGTTGGATAGGCCGGGTGTCGCTTGTTTTTGTAATGTAATTGTGATCTTGTAATTTGCAAGGGGCTGTTTGGTATAATAGTTTGTTTGCCAAGATAAAGAGTAGGGTAAAAGAGTAGGGCAGAGACTGTCACGTATATAAGCCTAATATCATGTGACACTATCAGATCATCAGGTTGTTTTAAGAATGTCTTTGTTATAGCAGATCTTTAATATTTCTGGTGGCCATAAGTGATTAAACACAGTGAAAGTTTCTCTAGTAAATGAGCAGTCATATCTCTTTTCCCTTCAACAGCTACTCTTACATATGACTCCTTGCGCTTTGGAGAGATTGAAGATTTCCCAGAAACTTCAGAACCTGTCTGGATTTTGGGAAAGCAGTTCAGCGCTTTGACTGGTAACTGAACATTGGAAACATTGATGGTTTTGATCTGCTGTTTTTAGTTTTGCCCCTAAAACGATATTCTTTCTATGTCAGAAAAGGATGAAATCCTGGTGGATGTCACCTCACGTTTGTGGTTCACTTACAGAAAAAACTTCCAGCCAATTGGTGAGTCAAAGCCTTTGTCAGTAAAAGCTTTTGCCTGCATTGATTCTGTGGTATATTTTAGTTTTGCAAATGGTAATAGACATGATGTTACAGGGGGAACTGGGCCTACTTCAGACACAGGCTGGGGCTGCATGCTACGATGCGGACAGATGATTCTTGGGGAGGCTTTAATCCACAGGCACTTAGGAAGAGGTAAATGGAAAAGCTGGTATTTTACAGGTTTAGTAAGTTACTTCTGCTGTTATCTGTGTATCTGTTTATGCTGTTTAATGTTTCATTAGACTGGAGATGGAGTCCGGGTCATCGACAGAGGGAGGAATATATCAGTATTCTTAATGCATTTATTGACAAGAAGGACAGCTATTATTCCATCCACCAAATAGGTACTACTCACTGTTTGAATATTATACATGCATAACAAAAATGGAGTGGATCAAGAGAACTGTGGATAACAGAAATGGTTATTTTCGTTAGCTCAGATGGGTGTAGGTGAGGGCAAATCTATAGGCCAGTGGTATGGTCCTAATACAGTGGCACAGGTACTCAAGTAAGTTTGCCAATTCAAACAAATTACTTTTGTTTTATATAACACTCTGTTGTGCTTCTTGTGACTTAATAGGATAAATATAACTTTTTACATTCTATGTTTTTGTGCTTATCCAGGAAACTGTCAGTTTTTGACTCCTGGAGCCGACTGGCAGTTCATGTAGCTATGGACAATACTGTGGTCATAGAGGAAATCAGTGAGTTCTTCTTCATATTGTCTTATATAACAAGTTGGGATTTCTTCATAATCTTAATATGTGGTTATGTGTATTTACACTTGCCATGGGGTTTGTGTCCGCCCATATTTACATTTATGTACTGTACACATAGTGTAGACAACTGTACACTTCTCTCTCTCTCTCTGTATATATATATATCAGATTATCAGATTATTTAATTTTCTAATGCTTTTGAGAGGGCATCACAGAGAGATAACAGCATTCACATAAATCACTGGAGTGATGTACCTGACCAGTAAATAACTGAACATTCACAGTATTCTTTATTTCTATTGGCTGTCTGTAGAGAGGTTGTGTATGCCATGGCTGGACTTTGAGAGGGGAGCTTGTGCAGCTTCTGTAGATCCTCAAGAGATGAATGGAGATCTAGAGGGAGCTTGTGCTCTGGTAGAGGATGAGACAGCTCTGTGGAAACCACTAGTTCTTCTGATTCCTCTTAGACTGGGGCTAAGTGATATCAATGAAGCCTATTTTGAACCACTCAAGGTAAACAATCTATTGTGTGTATAGACATGCTCACTTGAAATTTGTTTAAGAGTATTTGCTAACAAAGTACTTTATTTTCACATCTACAGCAATGCTTCATGATGCCTCAGTCTTTGGGAGTAATAGGTGGGAAACCCAACAGCGCTCACTACTTTATTGGATTTGTAGGTAAGGAAAGTAAACATAAAGACTTCCATTTGTTGGAAGTTTTGTCTATTAAGTTTACTGTTACTGCTATACACCAGCATACAATCAGTATTTGAAAAGCATTTGCTGTTGCTGTCTTGCAGGTGAAGAGCTCATATATCTGGACCCTCACACCACTCAGCCAGCTGTAGAACCATGTGAAGATGGTCAGTTCCAAGATGAGTCCTACCATTGCCAGCACCCTCCCTGCCGAATGCATATTTGTGAGCTTGACCCCTCCATTGCTGCTGTAAGTTAAAGCTAATGTAAAAAACACAAAGAGAACAAAAAATTCTTCACTGTGGAAGATGTTGCCAGTGTCACTCAGTTTAAACCCTCCATGACATCAACTGTCACATCAACACTGCTTCAGTTTTTTTCTGCATGTTGAATTGTTCATAAGTGTCACGACAGGTAAATAAGTTAGTTTGAATAGCATTTGCAATGTCAGAAAAACACTGTTTGAAAAAAGAAACAGTGTTTGGTGAATTGTTTACCATTTAGACTACCAGTCTGATCTCATTTTAATAATCAAACAATTTGTATGGTTGATGAATGTTATTTTATCGCTCAGGGCTTCTTCTGTCAAACAGAGGATGATTTTGATGATTGGTGTGCACAGATTCGCAAGGTATGTAATAAATAAAGGTAATCCCTTTATTTTTGGTTGACTCCATTCATTCTTGTACCTCTATTTACTGTTATTTATTTTCTTGTGTAGGTTTCAAATTGTAGAGGTCTTCCTATGTTTGAATTAGTGGACAGTCAGCCATCTCATTTAATTACTGCTGATGTACTGAATCTCACACCAGGTAATCTCTTTCTACATTGTAAATGTATATATAAAATGTAGCTCTATATTTATTGCATATAGATCAAACATATTCTTTGACTAAACACTTGCTTAAAAAGAGTTTAACATATGTATGTTTACTTGTTTATTTTACCCTTATCCAAATTCTTCAACAGACTTCTCTGATTCAGATCGGCTTGAGCGCTTCTTTGATTCAGAAGATGAAGAGTTTGAAATCCTGTCTCTTTGAAGAAGTATTACATTTTCCAGACTTTCATAAACCTGTGGTAGTCTCCTCAGAAGAATGTGGGGAGTGAGCAAAGAAAATCATTGATGTCCAAGGCCAGTGTTGCATTTGATGGCATATTTACCTGTCAAACCCACAGCTTTCTTCTTAAACAGCTATACTGAATGCTCTGTGTTATTCTGAGTGAGCCAATGTCAAGGCTCATGGGAACATCAGTATGTATTGCATTTATGTGTACCTATATTAAGTCTTAACACTACAGATTTATTTTAAGTGATATGGTGCCTTTTTACCCCCTTAACTTAAACACAGGTTTGCCATAACACATTTTATGGTACTGATCGAGATAACTGCTAATCTTTGATTTAGCATTTACTTTCGACAAGTCAGAAGTTGGACCTGTATCGACTTGTAAATGCCAAAGGTTGAGAAAAAGGTTGAGAGAAAGGTTGAGCATTTACATACTTGTAGGTCAGCTTGTGTAATTATACAGAACAATTTTCATGTTCAGAATCTCTGTACACAAATTTATTTTAAGAATATTTATTTAAGTCATTAAAAATAAAAAACCTAAAGGAATCAGTTTAGTTTGCTAATTATTTGGCACATTTTTAACAAATAATGTCTACGTTAAAAGCTTCTTTGAAGCAGCTGTTCATGTCCACAGCGTTCCAATTGGCTGATTCGCTGATAAATTGATGATATTCTCGCTCAAACGCATGATCTTTTCATGCACATCTTCAATGGTCCTTGCTGCATCAATTATCTAAATGAGAAAATGAGCAAACATTGAGCTAAATTAAGAAATACAAGAAAAATATACTATAAATAGCAATATTCAGAACAATTAAAAAAATAAAAAAATGAATTCACCTTCCAGTTGACTGAGGTATCCTCCATGAGCTTTTCAAACCTTCGATTAACTGTGCATTGAAAATCGCTAGTTTCATACCGCTCAGTTCCGTACTCTCCACGGTTTTCTGCCACACTGGGATTTAGCTGCAGAAACATCACCAGGTCTGGCTTTGGAAGTCCCACATCTGGATGCTTGCACCACTCAAGAGAGAAGCCCTGAACACAAAACAAAATAATGTCTACATCTGCTTAAATTCTGCTCCTGTTGAGTAATTAATCTATATATGCCATTTATGTTTTATCATGGTTGCTTCAAGCACTTATATACAATTAATTTATGCAATATGTTTTCAGTATGTTAAGTTGATACTATGATATATTGGATTAAGAATAACACTCACAGGCTTGGCACTAGTGAAAGCCACCCCTGAGAAAGCATAACGATCCACCACTAAATTAATTCCCTGTTCCAGCTTCTGTTTCATTAAAGATCTGAAATGAGAAAACAGAGGTCAGAAATGCTGACTTATCAACTTTAGACAGAAATATTACCTCAGTGCAAACAAATACACTGGTGGGACAAGACTAAAGGGCAGTACTAATCTATGTTAACCCACACAACATTAAAATATGGGCCAGTCAGGCTATGGTTTTTGTACTTTACACTGAAGACAAACAGGATAAATATCATAGAGCTATAATAATACAAAGGGCATATACAGTATGTGATTAGAATGAAATCACACTACTTGTTCACGCAATGATAACTTACACCATTTCCCAGCGGTTTGCCGAAAAGAGCAGATGAACAGTGTGATCCTCCAGATTGCTTTTCTTCTCTAGGTAAGAACTGATGAGTTGACCAATCACAGTGGTTCTGTCTGTGAAGAAAACATGCTGTCAGTACAAAACAAATACAATAGAATCAAAACAAATGCGCGTGGATTAAGTATGTTTTAAAAAAAACATTTGTCAACTTACAACCTGAGTTTAATTTATTGTGTTTGATGCTCAAACATGCTGCTCGGTGAATTTGGGGTTTTATGAAATATAGGAATATGCCCCAATGTTAAAGCTGGAGCCTCACACACGTATGTGTATATTTGAAAATTCGCACCCAGCAATCGCCATGAAACAGTTTCTAGCAGACCCCTAACCAGTAATCATGAGCGACTTTAACAGATGAAGTGATTGTACCCGGAAAGCGCATCATTTCTGCCGCTTGTCCACTCTGTTGTAACGCCTGCACCAGTTTGTGACACTGTGTGGTTTTCCCGGCTCTGTCTACACCCTCCAACACAATTAAAGCTCCTCTTCTGCCAGACATCTTTTTTTTAATGAAAATTAATCTTAATGAACTGAAAAATGCAAAAGCAATATGACTACTGTTGAACTGGTCGTTTTTTTTTTCGCGGTGTTTTTTTTGAAACCCCAAATATTTCCGTGTTTTCTGTTCAACGGTATCCAGTAAGGGACAAAAGCGATTAACGTAGCTGGGTGAGGGGCTCGTTAGGGTGCCAACTTACGGATACACTATGTGGCATTTTAGAGACTAAACAACTAAACAGGTGAGCCCATGAATACCTTTAAACTAAAAAGAAAAAAAATGTTGTTTGATTTAATTTTGTTTACTATTTATGTATGGCATATATCCTAAATAAGAATGAGAAGAATGCAATGTGCTCATGGACAGGATTCAGGCATTTTGGCTTACTGGAAAAACCTATACATTACTAAACCTTCACTCAAAGAAACTAGACTTTTCTATATGCCAAATCTGTTTCACAGCTTTTGCAAAGAGGGTGTTAATAAACAACAAACAATTGTGACTGTTCTATGCAACAATAATGAAAAAAAGTAATTCTTGTCACACCACATGCACCTACATTTTATAATTGATCAAAAATATATCAATATGTCTTATGGTAGTGTTTTAATCTTAGTTGTCCTAGCATTTCAGTAATGATTGCCTTAAACACTATGTTTATTCAAGGAAACCAATTTGGTTTGCTTTGAAGTGGTGAGTCTTGTTTGTGCATCTGCACAAGCATATGGTTTAACAACCATATGTCATTGTTATTAAATTTATCACTATAAATTTAATAACGTGTTAACCTCTAAAAGGAGCTCACAGCATTTTTCCAAATGATAATAAAGCATATAAAAATACACAAGAAGTACACAGATATTCCAGGTTTTCTAAATACAATTTTTATGGGTTTTACCAGACGAGTGTTGCGTAAATGAATTTTTGATACAAACATTGCTACTGTATAGTAAAATTCTAGCAAAATCTGTGCAACCTGTTGATATGTGCAATAGGTGTTCAGGTCTCAAAAACCTTAAATCTTAATTTTAAATTTGATTTCAACAGTAAGTATACAAGCACAGAACTGTAAAGATTTTAGATCGAGATATGCGCTCTTAGTATTGTAATCTGTAATCTGTTCCTCTGAAATAATTTTTTTTTTTTAAAAAAACACTGTTAGTTAATTGCAATTGGATGAATTAACTATGGAATCCACTGAACATTACTGATAACTGATGTTGACTTTTTCTTTATGTTGAGATTTTTTTTCTGACAGTTATGTGCATATTGTACAGGGAAAGTGAAATGTTTATTGAGCAGCCATAACTTTATTTGGCTTGAGAAAGACCTATACCTGTTTGGCTTAGATAATGCACAAAACATAACGTCAGCTGAGCTATAATACTGAAAAGGCTTGATAAGCTTGTTTTATGGCCAGTCATGCAGTCAAACTTTGCTTTTGTGGCATTGTTTAAGAGCTTCAGCCAAGGCCTTTAACACCTTGTCCACATTGGCCCTGCTGCTATTACATCCCATCAATCCCACACGCAAAACCTGTAAAACAACATGAGAAAATAAAAATAATTACAGACCCATCAATCTCTTTAACATATATCACATCATTATATTGTATTGTAAACCACATTATATTGTTTATACATTACATTGGATTATATTGTCTTATTGCCTGATCAGTGATCACCCAATTAATTGGTTCTTACCATGCCAGCAGACGGCCCCAGACCCCCAGAGATTTCAATGTTATAGGTCTTCATAATGTAACCTGTAATTTCTCGCCAGTCATATCCTGGTGGAGCTACGATTGTGGTCACTGTTGGCAGTCTTGCCTTCTATAAGACACAGTAGATTTTTAGGACAGGTTAAAGTAGTACCTGTAAAAGTACCTTCATGTAATGTTTTTGTAGTGTTTTGAGCTTTTTTGTAGTGATTTGAGTTCATTTTAATATCTCAACCTTGTCCTGCACGAACAGTTTCAAGCCCATCTCCTCTAGCCCTTTATGAAAGTATTCTGCAACATCTATGTGCTGTTTCCATGAGTTATCTAGACCCTAAAAACAAAAGATATGATAAATGTATTACCTTTTTTTTTAAACCATTGTTTTTAAAACAACTGTGTCATCCGTGTTGTTCTAACTTGGTCATTTGTTCTTAATTCTGGGAATAATAGTCATACAAAAAATGATTATTAAAAAACACAATAACAAAATGTACACCCTGTTTAATCTTCCCATTTGCATAGGAATAAAATGTGTAACATGAAATGTGTAATACAGAATATGGTTTTACAGTTTCTGCAAGAATTGCCAGACTCTCCCGTAGACCATAAAAAGCAGATACTGGTCCAGTGTGATGATAACTGCAGAAAGTTACATTTTATTGTTAATTTTTTAAGAAAGTTAATGCTTGGTAAATGTGATAAGTGGTACTTACACGCGTACAGGCTTGTCATCACAACCCCAATAATTTGCCAACCAGCTCATGTCTAAAAAGTACGACACTGGCTTTGTTTTCCTGTTAAATATCTTCTGGCTGTTTTGCAAAGTAAAACAAAAAGTTGTCACGTAACAAAGAAAAAAATGCCACTACTGATGTAGCTGTTCTGTCTCACCATGCTCTCTCACTGAAAGAGATTGGTGCAGTTCCTGGAGGGGCATTTAAGACCTTCTGAGAGCCAGTATACAAAATGTCAATACCTAAAAATAAAGCATGTATTTAAAAAATCATAGATCCTAAAGCAGTAATTTAAATCTCAGAGCTCGTAACACATTGATACCTTGTTTATCCATGTATATGGGTGCACCTCCTAGTGCAGCCACAGAGTCAACCAGAAACAAACAGTTGTATCTAAGTGACAGTTTAGAAAGCAACAAAAACTCACACTTTGTTTTAATGGTAAAATATGGATACAGTGTCTTTTAATCTGGCACCCATGCAGAAATCATAGCTATTTACACAAAGAGATTTCTCACTTGTGGCAAAGGTCACCTATGCCGTCTATAGGGTGGACCACTCCCGTCGATGATTCTCCATGTGTGAGAAAGAACACCACTGGTCTATATTTGTCTAATGCCTGTAAATAAAGCACAGGCATTTTAAAATGTTAATCATGAAATGGATTCAATGTGTACATTGAATACAATGTGTACCTTAGATTGATAATGTTACCTGCTCAATTTCCTCATTTTTAAAGTACCCACCAGCAGAGGTTACAATTGTGTTCACTTTGGCACCTGTTGAAGAATTTATGTGATGTGAATTGAGCTTCTAAAGCTTCGCTTTATTTTTGCACTAAAAGCAGAATTAGTACCTATCCTCTCTGCTATCTCTGCAGCCCTCTCTCCCCATATGCCATTGACTGCTATGAGCACACTTTCTCCGGGCTCCAGTGAGTTAAAGATGGCACACTCCATAGCAGCATGACCTGGTCCACTCACAGCCAGAGTCACTCTGTTTTGAGTCTGAAATGCATACTGAATGCCACTCTTGATGTGATTCATTATCTGAAATGAACACAAGCCATTTTCATAAATAGATATGATATGAAAAACAGGATGTTTAGAACACTGACATGAGCCAGAGAAGTGAATAATGTTTATTTTTGGTTTATTTTGTAATAATGACAGACTATCTTGCTTACGTGACAACTGCCCACATTAATACATAAATTAACTTTAAATATTGCAATTATTTTGATTATGCAACATGACCTCACATACAATGTGTTGAAGATGTATCACTACTGTTGTCAGTGATATTGTTTTTTCAAATATTGAAAAAACAATATTTAACCAACAAGAATACAATGATTAGCCAATAACAATGAAGTATATTAGATATCGAACATATGAAGAATTGGATGGGGCTAAGGTTATAAAATATAAGAATAAAGGAATATATAAGATATCTTTTTCACTATAATATTTTAAAATGCTTAAAACTTCACAAATGATCACAAGATGTACTACCGCTTGTAAGCAACATACCATGATTTAATCATTTTTTTAGATTACATTCTAACATTAAAGACTTATACTTATCAACAAACACCTCTCTTATTATGACATTTATATTATGCAGTTTCAGCTATTCTATACTCGCCAAACAAACATTACCTCAATAGTTTCTGCATGCAGGTGGCCAAGCATGGGCTGTGCTCCAGCTGCTGAGACCCGTGTGGGTACATTGGATGGTCCTGGTCCCAGCATGAGGCGGTGAGGGACAGGGAAGGGCTGGAACAGACATGCTGGTGGAGAAACGGACAGAAAGGACATAATGCTGCCGGTACACTGTGAGACTGAGGCAATAGTTAACTTATGCAAACTGTGGGCAAACCTTTCATCTGTTGGGCAATCTTTTTACCCTGAGTCCTGGTACAACCAGCCTAAACAGTGTTTTTGAGGAGTGAGAGCAACTGTTTAATACATGAAACATGTATTTTACCTTAGATTCGAAATACTAAATCTGAGATACTAGATTATAAACTGATATACCTTTCAGTGTTTATTCAGCTTTAGTCAGGGACTACTTCCACTTCAATACAAAAATAAAAAATAATAACCGCAAATTGACCTTTAAAATCACAGAGAAATCTTTATTTACATAATAAACAAGAATGAAAACCAAGAGAATGTTAAGTATTATAGCTTATTTTGCTTTATTTACTTACAGAGAAGCCTGTGTCTTATACTGGATAAACAGATGCTTCCCCAGATGCTGAGAATTAAAACAGCCATTATTGTAAACCACTATTGTACGTTTTACCTCCCCAAGAATAGTAAGAGAAAGTATGTAGCCAGCTACAAAGAAAGAAAAGCAAAAGAGAATAATGTCTGATACATTTTCTCTCGCCAGTAAATAACTAATCCGCATGATATGATTTGTTCAATTTTGTTTGTATGATGAATGTGTTTTTTAACCTGGGATATTAGGTTGAGACTCCTATTTTGGTTGTTAAGGTGACAGAGATGAGCAGACTGTTTTTACACAACAGTGTGTCAAAAACTTGTCCACAACAAAGAAAAGTTGAGTGAAATAAGTAAATTAATATAATTATTTTAAAGATAGTTAATGATTTGGTAAAAAAAAACAAATCAAACATATTCATGTTCACAATTACAATTATTATACAGGGAGTGCAGAATTATTAGGCAAATGAGTATTTTGACCACATCATCCTCTTTATGCATGTTGTCTTACTGCAAGCTGTATAGGCTCTAAAGCCTACTACCAATTAAGCATATTAGGTGATGTGCATCTCAGTAATGAGAAGGGGTGTGGTTTAATGACATGGACACCCTATATCAGGTGTGCATAATTATTAGGCAACTTCTTTTCCTTTGGCAAAATGGGTCAAAAGAAGGACTTGACAGGCTCCGAAAAGTTTAAAATAGTGAGATATCTTGCAGAGGGTTGCAGGAAGAAGTCTGCATCCTTCAAGAAAACATGCTTTTCATGCAGGACAATGCTCCATCACATGCGTCCAAGTACTCCACAGCGTGGCTGGCAAGAAAGGGTCTAAAAGAAGAAAAACTAATGACTTGGCCTCCTTGTTCGCCTGATCTGAACCCCATAGAGAACCTGTGGTCCATCATGAAATGTGAGATTTACAAGGAGGGAAAACAGTACACCTCTCTGAACAGTGTCTGGGAGGCTGTGGTNGCTGCTGCACGCAATGTTGATGGTGAACAGATCAAAACACTGACAGAATCCATGGATGGCAGGCTTTTAAGTGTCCTTGCAAAGAAAGGTGGCTATATTGGTCACGATTTGTTTTTG